>DWMY01000097.1:0-50597 GCA_018249775.1 Heliconius hecalesia formosus
CGCGGCGTTGAGTTCTGCCACTCAACACGCAATGCCTCCAAAATTCGGCAGAAAGTGGGGAACGGAGTGTCTTAACACTAGGTTCCGTCTGCCTACCCTGCTGTGTGCGGGATACAGCGTGAAGCTATAGTTCTATGGTACCTTATAGAAGGCTATAGAACTAGTGTTCTAAAACACAGTATTCCCTATTAGGAACAAATACTTCCAGTTGTTCTGCTATGAAATGCAGCTCTCTACTATACACTGCCACGAACATGACGCCACATGATCATATATTTAATTATAGATTCTTTACTAAACTATTTAATTAATTCAGGTACAATTTTAATAAAAACGATATTCAAATAATTATTAATAAACTATTGGCGGAAGAAGAGCAGTTGTTGAAAGCCAACCCTACCTATTCGTATGTTCGTCTAGCCAATGGGACTACAATTTCTAATAGACGTTTAGCCCCAATACCACAATCGTAATAATGTGAATTACTATTACAACATATTGACATAAGACCAAAGAATAACAACCTAGAAGGAGAACGACATGTTTATGAAGATGAAGATCAAGCACCGACAACAGTGCCTCAATCGGAAAGAAACATCTTCCGACTTATACTTAATGATTAAGTTTCATAATATTACTTTCCTCCAGTGGGAGTCGAACCCACAACCTGTCACGTTTACCGTCGCATGCTCGCCTCAGCACCACGTCTGACCGTCGCATGCTCGCCCCAGCACCACGACCTCTACATATATTAACCAAAACCAGAATAAGAAAATACTTAACTATTGCCTAACCATAAAATTCAAAAAATCTAACTAATGTACTACCAACATAAGCGAAGATCAAACAAAAATATTATTTAATAATAAAAAGCAAATAACCTCTTAAGCATCAGTATATTTACCTTAGCTTCACTGTGCCATACGTTAACAGTGGATACGTTTGTAGATGACTACAAAATGCATATATTTCTGGAGATCGTAAAAGAAAAAGATATATTTGAGATATTGTTCAGATTGGATTTTTTAATTTCGTATTTTTTTTTAACGGAATGTCCGAATTTAATCGTTTAAAGAGTTAACTGGAGGTAGTGAAACAGTCTCGAATATGAAATTATTTATTTGGATAAGGATTCACATAATGATATGGATCATGCTCTCATTAGAAACGGCATTAAACTGTAAAAAAATTGTTGTATTGTCAAAACTAAAATAGTAAGACATATGGTAGCCTAAAGTATTTATAAGATATGGATATGTTCTTTAATTTTGTAGAACATTTTTTGTTCCATCTTCAACAGTTTCTGCAGCGCATGCGATTAAAGACATTTTATCTCTACTTTTTACACCTTTTGATACATTATTGAAATTTTAAAAGGGATCCCTAAGTTCTAGAAATAAAAGTAGCCTATGTTACTCAATGATAATGGAGAATTCTAATAGTGAAAGAAATTTTAAAATCTATTTAGTAGTTTTTATGTTTATCTATTACAAACATACACACATACAAATCTTTCCTCTTTATATAATATTATAGATGTATAGACATAAGAAACTAAAAACGATTTATACGTGAATGTGCGAAGAAAAAAAAGAACATTTTATATATTTACAGGACGGCTTATAGTAAGCCGTCCTTTTAATAAAAATTGTGTAGGTAGAGGTCAATCCACACTAAAATTATCTTCTATATTCATAATCTCACTACATTGCTGTTGGAACAGATGAAATAATGATGAACGATAAATGTAAAAAAACATGTCTTTCACATGTTTTTTTACATTTAAGGATACAGATCCTGTACGTAGCAGGGTAGGCAGAGAGAATCTACTGTTAAATACTTCATTTCTTCCGCCATATTCTAGAGGCAGTGCGTGTTGATTGGCGGAACTTAAAGCCGTACTTTGCCTCGACACCAGAGCGGAGTTGGAGAAATTAAAATATTAAATATTTAATTTTTTAGAGTGGGTGGGTTATCATCTAATATTGTAAAACTTGACGATGACTACGAAGTAGTAGTACCAACAATATATTATGATATTCTTACAAATCATACACAATGCCGATCAACTGGTTTGATTCAGCGATTCGAAATTTGTGAAACTGAGTAAAGCTCTAGAAATGTTATTTTACGAATATTTTCGTTGTTATATATAATATTTTGAAAAATCTTCCAAGCTGATCTGGCGGACATAAAAAAATCTTAAAGGAGTCTCTTCTATTGAAGATACAGAATTATTTTAATACTCAGGTTGAAGGAAGAAGATAAATTGTACGTACTTTTTAATACTACTTTCTTACTGCACGTTATAAAACACATGTTAACTATTGTATGCTAAAAATTAAGTATTTAATTATTTATAATTAAGTTTTTTGTTTCCACCAATATTAATATTCTAATCAATTGAACCAATAAAAATGATGAATCACCCTGACTTTTTAAATAAACGCTCAAACTGGATTCGTAAAAGGTATTATATAAAATGTAGTCCATCGATCACCCTTGTCAAATAGTATAACGTTGTTCGAACGAAATTGCCATCTAATCCGTTTTGAAGGCGAAGTCTGATACAATTTGCGAAAAGTTGAACTGGATTTATATTTGATTTCCTTTAAAATGTTATTTTCTTTAAAGTTGACATTTTTGTTATTGTTTTGTGAAATAATAAGTATAGTGGTTCTAGAAAAATATAATGAGAGATTGTTTCTTCCAATAAAATATGTTTTTCTTTATCTCGTCGATACAAAATTGATGTAAGTTAGATTAAAAATAAACTTCCTAACTGTGCTAGCTGTGTGCTGCTGGGATTTGTACCCGCGCCTCTTTGGAAACCGTCCAAGCGCTCTAACCAACTAAGCCATACGTATGGCTAAAACAATTTTAAATTTAGTTTCCGATACTAAATCTTGGGGGCATGTAGATGGAGATGGTGTAGAGGAGAAAAAAGAAACTTTTCAATGAAAGCCTTTAAGCGCGATGATGATAACTAATTTTAATTTTAAAACAAAAGTAATAACAGGAGTAAACGAAACATCTACGATATTGAAGAAATATGTATGTTGAAACAGAAAACATACGTAACAAAACAGTATTTTTTAAAATACAGTTTTAAATGTGAATGACCAACAAACAAATGAACTTATATCCAAACAGCAATCCGTAATTATTCTTTTAAATGTTTCCAATAAAAAAGAAGGACATTTTAATACTAAAGTTCTTTGAATGAAATATACACCGGTGACATTTCAAATGATTGATGACACAAACGTACGGACAAAGGCGAAATACCATTTTGTTGGAATATAAAACATGTGGTGTATGTAATAAGACTGGCACGTCAAAAACACATATGAGACATGCCTCATCAAAATAGTCAGTATATTTTATTTCGGATGACACTATGTTAGATGTGATGATTTGGAATTAGATATTGTAGTTTTTGTTTGGAATTAGGAAAATTTGGAGACACCCATTTTTTTAGTTTCACTCTATATACCGCATATAGAAGGGTGGGCGGGGGCGTTCCACATTTTCCGCTGAATGCTCACATTGCGTGTTGAGTGACAGAACTCAACGCGTTTTCCTTCTTTACCAAAGCGATGAAATGTTTTTTTTTCAACTTTTTGATGTATTCCTCATGGAGAGAGGGGATTCTCTACACATACTAAGACACTTTATAGTAAGGGAGCCGATGAGGGGATTTTGCGTGTTACTTGACCTTGCCAGAAAACTATATGGGGAGACACCTTGTAACCTGTAGTGTACCCCTACCATGTATGTAGAGGAGTGCATTGAGAACAGCCCGTCAGATTAGTAAAAAGAAATTGATCCTTAGAAAAACTCGAGCGCGTTAAATTAAGGCAAGGTAAGTTAAGTACATAAAGAACAGTGCAAAAATAAAACGTTACCTCAAAATAATCGAACACATATGTTTTATTTTTTATTTTGAAGAAAAACCTTTTGTAATTATAAAAATATATTTAGATCATTAGATTAGATCTTTTGACGTGTTTCTTGCGACTAAAAAAGTATTCATTTAAAATAAGAAGTAATACATTACAATAATGTATAATGTAAGAGAAAAATATATATTTTGTAAAAAAAAAGCTTGACGCGCTCGAATATTTCTATGTTATTGACTTTTTTTATATTTTTGAAATTTTATACACTCTCCTGCCCGTTAAAATAGCAAACGTAACATAAGCTTTTACTCGTTCTAGGACCTAATCTTCTATATTCCCAATATGTCCTCATACCTGCAAATTTAGAATCTCCGACTCCCCTACCACTAGCGTTATAAAGCGAGTGCATGTTATTTATCAGAATTGTTAATCAAAAATGAATTTCTCTGTTTAACTGCCATATTGTTATTGTTTAATATCATATGTTTAATATCAGTTTAAAAATAATTTTAAAAAGATTAAAAAGCATTTATGAAGTTGCTCTATTGAGTTTAATGATAGGAACGACAAAATTATAGACGATAACGATGTTACGGTAGCTCAGGTACTAATTAAAAAGGGATTGCGCTAAAAGCAAGTGATGTTATCACCACACTAGTTACATTTTTTTTTATTTTCAACATAATCCAATCAGATTCTCCAGTTTTCAAAATCAATCATAACATAGATCCTGCTAAAAAAAATTGCAATTAAATCTGTAAAGGAGTCCAAAAAATATGCTTATACTAACAAACATATAAGTATACTTTTTTTTTAATTCATAGAACATTTTTTTTAATTGGCTTTACATAACTAATGTGAAATTACACTGTACTAAATTATGTTTTTTCGTAATAATATTTAAAGAACAGATATACTTTTTTTGTTATTTCTTGCATTGTTTGTTGAGTGGAACTCAACACCGCGCTTTGCCTCGTTATCACAGTGAAGAAATAAATATATTATATATTTCATTCCCCCGAGTCGAAGTCGAACCCACAACTGTTGCATTTACAATCACACGCATGTGGCCCCTGCGCCACGACGACCTCACAGCGATACAGCTTATTTAACTGCAAATGGATATTACAGATCGGGATAAAACATGCGTGATGGTAGTTTTCGATACCCCACATGGTTTATTAGAGAAAGAACCAGTAAAAGAGAATAATTAATAAACAAATAGTTTTCCCGAAAGAGAAACGAACCCACAACCAATTTCAGGAAGAGTCCATCTGCGACTGCACTATATACAATGGCCTCAAAAGTGCAAAATATAAAAGATATAATAGTTATCCATACTAATATTATTAAACTGAAGAATTGCTTGGTTGAACGCGATAATCTCAGAAACTACTTGTTCGAATAGAAAGTTTTTTTCAATGGACTATGCATTTATCGAGGAAAGCTTTAGGCTATATTAGAACACGTGAATCGTTTCAAAGTAACCCCCTGCACTTGTTGTCTGAATTGCTATGGGCGCTTACAACGGTGTCATGTGTCATGTCATGTCATACACAGCACCTTTTATATAATTTTTTACATTTTAAAAGTGTTGTTCTACACTTAGCAAAGAAAAATACTGTTTAGAGAACATATTAAATATAGACGATTTCCAAGAGGCGCAGGTTCATATCCCACTAAGTTCAAATTTTCATGTTTAAATAAACAGTATTGTATTTTTTTTGTGTTTACATTAGACCACGCGGGCGAAACCGCAAGAAATATGGAATAAGTATATAATAAATAAAAATCAGGAATGTATGTAACTGATAATATATTTTTTCTTGTCAACGAATTCCTTCCCTATGTCGTGATCGCTTAATTAGAGGTTATTGCCTTCTAATAGCCATCGCATACATATATTTTGTGATCACAATGTAGAAAATTGCAGAAGTGTAGTGTAGTGTGTAGTTTAGAAAATTAATAGTTTGACGAATCGTATTATTTATTATTTTTATCTTTTTCTGATTTCATTTAGTTAGCAAAGAGGTCAGTCGTACCGCAGCGGCACGAAGTGTGACTGTAAAACCGACTGGTTGTGGGTTCGATCCCCACTCGAGGAGATGATATATTTACTTAAATTTATATTTCCATTTTTTCTCTCTGGTGTCGAGGCTAAGCGCGGCGTTGAGTTCTGCTACTCAACACGCAATGCCTCCAGAATTCGGTAGAAAGTAGGGAACGGAGTGTCTTAACACTAGGTTCCCTCTGCCTACCTTTCTGTGTGCGGGATACAGCGTGAAGTTGATTTATTTTGATTTATATATTTAATTTAAATCATTTTCCCGAGTGAGTTTCGAACCCAGAACCGTCGAAACCACACCCACTGCGCTTACAGTCATACACTGTTCCAAAATGTTGAAACATTTTATGACAGTGTATGACATTAAGTTCGAAATTTAAGTTTAATTTATATCGTTGCATTTACCGTATACGAATGTTCTGTCAAGATAACCTCACAATATCGTAAACCACTCTCCTATTTTACTTGTGTCGAGTTCTTGTTGTTAACACTGAATCATCTTATTTATATATTTTATTTATGTATACTTAAACTTTATGTTTATATTGTGAGGCCAGTCGTGGCACAGTAGCACGAAGTGTGACTGTAAAATCGACTGGTTGTGGGTTCGATCCCCACTCGAGGAGATGAAATATTTACTTAAATTTATATTCTTCTTTTTTTATTATTTCTTTAATTTATCTTCGCTCTGGTGTCGAGGCAAAGCGCGGCGTTGAGTTCTGCCACTCAACACGCAACAACACGCAATGCCAGAATTCGGCTGAAAGCGGGGAACGGAGTGTCTTAACACTAGGTTCCCTCTGCCTACCCTGCTGTATCCCGCACATATATATATATATCAGCATATATATATATACATAGTAACTAGGCCTTTTATACCCAAACACACAGTATCTCGAATTCAGAAGGAAACCAGTCTCTTGACACGAAGTTTTCTTAGTATACTATGTTGTATTCGAGAAAAATCAATAAAAAAAGTAATTTCTGTTATAATATTTCATTATAATTATATTTTATATTTTTTTCCTTCATTTTAATTATATATATCGAGAAAAAACTATACTTTGTACGCTTCCATTAAGGAACGTCGTGACTTTTCGACTTTACTCATAAATTGTAAATAAATTATAATATCATTTATTTTAGAAGAAGTAGAAATATTGTGGCAATAGTTTTTCATTAGTATTACGAACTACATCAAATCTTTACTTTAAGTATAATGAGAGACCGTCGTGGCACAGTGGCACAAACGTGTGACTGTAAACGCGACGGTTGTGAGTTCTATACCCATTAGTGAGAAAAAATATTATCTAATAATATTTTTCAATTCGTCGCTTTGGTAACAAGACAAAACGCGGCGTTGAGTAAAATTTAGCAGAGTGGGGAACGTGTCTTGACACTAGGTTTCCTTTTCCTACCCTGCTATATACGGAATACAGCGTGAAACTGAAAAAAAGTGTAATAAGATATTTTAATATTGCGGTTTTTACAAATTTTAACCCTAACTCTTTCACCCGTGACCTTGAACGATGAACACAACTGCAAAGTGTTTGGAACGTCGGGTTTCCAAAAGTGTATAATAAATTAATCAGTTTAAAAACTTTAATTTAAAACGATTACGCAATTTAAAAACGACTAATCTTACCGACTAAACTTAAATATCTTTTAAGATTCGTAAATAAATTAAGTAAATAGCCAGATCGTATTTGTAAAGATCTTTATTTCATATTTGTCTAGCGAGTTATAGTAATTTTTAAATAAATTTACATAATATTAGAATCATCAAGTGTTTTTTGTTAAGAAATTTGCATACTAAACTAATTTCTTGTTTCAAAATAAGAAATATTTATAAATTATTATACGCCTAATATACATGTGTATGAAAAATATGTACCTAATATAACCTATAGCTCTTGTTTTGGCACGATTCTTGACAGTAAATAAAATCAGCTTCACACTGTATCCAGGGTAGGCAAATGGAACCTAGTTCTAAGACACTCCGTTCCCCACTTTTCGCCGAATTCTGGAGGAATTGCGTGTTGTATGACGAAACAACACCGCGCTTTGCCTCGACACCAGAGCAAAGAAATGGAAATATACAAGTAAATAAATATTTCACTTCCTCAAGTGGGTATCGAAGCCACAACCAGTCGCTTTTACAATCACACTTTGTGCCGCTGCGCCACGACTTACCTCAATTTTCAAGATTCAATTCTTGACAATAGGCTATCTACAATAGGTACCTAGACCTACCCTATTGTTGTAAATCGTCGTCCCTTTCTGCAAATTACTTTTCGCATCAAAATGTGGTCAAAACCGGAGTGAATAAATGAATATAATTTATCATTTCAACAGGATCGAATCTGTAGCGCTTAAGTACAGTCAAAATCTATTAAACAATATTGAGTAATGTGTGACTACTATCTAAAAATATTCGTTTGATTAATCGAATTCGTGATCCGTGATATCATTTACTAATGTCAAATTACCATTATCTTATATTAGATCATAGTGGCGTAGTAAGACACTGTAAAAGCAACGGTTATAGATTCGATTCCAACTTGGGGGAATTACCTTTATTTAAATTGTTCCGTAGCTCTGGTAGACAAAGCGCGGCGGTCAGTTTTCAACACTTAACACACAATGCCTTGAAAATTGAGCAGAGAGTGGGGAATAGAGTGCCTTTCCATGTACCTAGTTTCCTTCTTCTTTTTTACGTACCATGCCTAGTGAAAAAACGCGTGAAGAATATCATTTACCATTGCTTTTTACTAATTCTCTGCATTTTAGGAACCACTTTGCCGTGTGATCCTGACCTAGAATAGGATCATCCTGGTACTAGTGGTGTCGTAAGGGGCGATTAAAGTACGTGTGGTAGAGTCACGTCGCCAGCAATGGCAACACTCATTGGCAGACTCGACCGGATCATTACCATCCCCGGCATTTAAAACCGGCGTTAAGTAGTGGCCATGCCACCGCGTTTCGCATCAGGTAATGCCGGGCTTCGGCGCCCAACCCACCTTACAGGCAGGCAACGCACCTGTAGCTCCTCTGGTGTTGAACGGGGTCGTGAGCGGCGGTAATCACTTACCATCAGATGACCTGAACGCTCGTTTGCCTTGTCTTTTCCATAAAAGAATACTTTCTTATAGTAGATAATAGTTGGTACATATAAGGTAGAAAAAAAATCTCAAACTTCTTATAATGATTCAACGTTGAATCAATAACAAGTTTGCCGCTAGCGATTGTGAAATCGACCAGTTGACCCTTAAATATACGATTTGTATGGTCATTAAGGCTTGCCTTCGCTGACGTAAGGACACTTGCACACATTCGTTAATACAAAAGTTGATCTTGTAGTCTTCAAAACATGAATATATTTACAAAAATATATTTTTCTTCTCATATAGACCTAACTATATAAGTTATTAGGCCCAGTAGCCCAAGCGGGTGACCGTTAATGCGATTGTGGGTTCGATTCCCACTCGGGGAAATTAAATATTATTTATTATTTTTCTCATGTCTTCGCTCCGGTAACAAGGCAAAGCGCAACGTTGAGTTACGCCACTCAATACGCAATGCCTCGATAATTGAACGGAGTGTCTTAACACTAGGCTCTCTATGTCTACCCTGCTATATGCGGGATACAGCGTGAAGTTAAAAAAAATAGTGAAATGGGTTTTTTTCATTTATGTAATATACAATATACAAATATGAGTAGCGACGTGTGGAATGGTATCGAGCTAACAGTTTTAGGTGGACCTCGAAGAGACGCGTACGCATATAAGTCACATGTTGCTAGTGGTTTACCGTTTGTTGAATCGTTATGAACAATTTTTGTTTTCTGCTTTCATAATTTTTATCTGTGAGTACCTTATTTCATTTATTTTACATTTTTTTTCGTATGTAAAAGTTTTTGTAGTATTCATATAAGAGTTTTTATATATTGTGAAAGTTAATTTATTTTCCATAAGCATCTGCGAATCAAACATAATGCAAATACATAACCGCTGTGCGTACTAGAAATATCTTGTATTTTATTTATACAAAATAATATTTATGTTCATTTTCTTAATAATTCTTTAATTGTCGCGATTAGATATAATATTTAATATATGTCCGTACGAGTATATCTCAAAAATGAAGAGTTGGGAACAGATTGATATTAAGCCTCTGGCTGCACCGTGTATGGGAAAAAACGTAAAACTGCTATTTTGTATAATACGTAGATACTAGGATAAGACAATCCATTCTTTTCGTTTCTTTCATTTTAGATATTATATTTTATTATGCTTAGGAGCACTGAGTACCATGCATCCTAAAAAAATATATATTTAAATATAAACATTTTCTCGAGGAGATCACCGTTAGACACCTAACAACAATGCTTAATCACGTATGATTTAGATAAATTCAACTATTTCTTTTATATTTATTTATAAAAAAAATGATAGATTTTTACATAGCAGGATAGACAGAGGGAAGCCAGTGTTAAAACACCGACATCGCCTAACTTTACTTTCCGACTTTCTTTCCTTTTCCTAGACGTTCCGCGTTGAATTCGCAACTCCGCTTACTAACTCAGCTACTAAAGCGGAAAAATAAAAATAATGTACCAATTTAAGTCCTTTATAATGTAATTTTTGTGAAATTAGTTTTATTAATAATAATAATTGGAAAATACTGCCGCTAGCTCAGTACCTAGAGCATGTTCTATAGTACTCATGACGGAACAGTACAATAATATAGCACCTTCAATATTACAAATTGATTTATACAATGCATTCATAGTAAGAATAAAATAATTCTGGTTGTGCAAGTGTATTAGAAATATACTTTACCTTAATTAATACCTACATATCATATTATGTTGAATGTCTAAAAGATAAGACTCTATAAAGTTGATGCATGAATAACATATAAATCAATTTTATCATTATATGTCTTATATAATTTTATCCGATTGCTAAATAATTTATTTATTTATATAGTATATAGAACCATATACTACATAATAATACTGTAGAGAAATGGAAAGCAGGACTCCATGTAAAAATTTTATATATTATTATCATTCTATTAAAATATCAATATATATTAGCCGAAGATCCCAGGGCCGCCAAACCTACGTCATTTGAAAGGGCCCAACTTTCAAGTTAGTAAGTACGCATAGCGTCTTAACTACATACTATTATTCTTCAAAACTTCAGCTTTGCTAAAATGACGTAGGTTTGGGGACCCTGGGATCTTAGTCTATATCATTATATATGGAAATTAGAACATTCCATAAGTAGGACTCCAAACTTAGGCCCGTATTTATAAATCGCTCTTAAGTCTGTTATCGACCTTGAGACGCCGTTTTCATTCATAGATAAGTATATAATTTATGAACTTATTTTTTAGACTTTCTTATTTTTTAAGGAGAATATTAACTAGCAAATGAGACAAACACAACGTTTAAATGCAAACACAATGTCAAAATTACTAAACTATGGTTTTCCTGAAACATATGTTTTAAGTAACGTTGTGAATATTTGCATTGAATTCTCAATAAGCGTTCGTTTCGGTCTGTTTAATATGTTTTTTTTATGTTACTTGAGTTTCGCTTTCGCCGGAGCTCTTCTGAAATATAGCATCCTTTACTAATTATTCTAATGCTAAACATGTTTCCCAATGGAAAACGAAATAAAAAAAAATCGTTTTCCATTGGGAAAGAATTTTCTTTATAAATTGTTGTATTAAAAGGTAATGTCTACAATTGCAAACATTTTTTTTATCTTTCACACACAAATATAAGATAATCGCTCTAAATATAAGAGAAATGTATTTATTTATATGTATGGGTAGAGTGATTATTAGAATTTAACTAGGTGTGTATTTGACAGCACATTTGACCCGTAGTCAAAAAATAATCTTCGACAAACGGTCTATCCAACATAAAAAGAATTTATAAATTCGAAATAGTTTCCTAGATTAGCGCGTTCAGCCAAACATTTCAACTTTATAATGTTAGATAAAAGTATATCAACAAAACTGGTTATGGGTTCCCATAAATGAAATCAAATCAGCTTCACGCTGTATCCCGCATACAGCAGGGTAGGCAGAGGGAACCTAGTGTTAAGACACACAGTTCCCCACTTTTCGCGGAGTTCTGGAGGCATTGCGTGTTGAGTGGCGGAACTCAACGCCGCGCTTTGCCTCGACACCAGAGCGAAGAATTAAAATATAAATGTAAGTAAATATTTTACCTCCTCGAGTGGGGATCGAACCCACAACCAGTCGATTTTACAATCACACTCTGTGCCCCTGCGCCACGACTGGCCTCCCAGACTGGCTTCCCATAAACATCCAACATATCTAACATTGTATCTGTCTCTAAATAATTTAGTATGAAGACGCTGGAAGAGACCACCGATACGTATCTATACTATAACTAATATGATGTTTTCCTTTTTGTACCTATCACATGGACGTTATCACGCTGTATCCTGTATCGAGCAGGATAGGCAGAGGGAACTTAGTGTCACTCCGTTCCCCATTTTCCGGTAAATTTTCGAGTCAATGCGAGTTGCGATACGGAATTCAACGCCGCGCTTTTTGCCTTGTTACCAGAACGAAGAAATGAAAATATTAATAAACAATAATTCGTTCCCCCAAGTGGAGATCGAACCCACAACCGTCGCTTCACGGCCTTAACCGAACGGATAGCACCGTATTTGCATTCAACATGATACATAAAACTATATTTTAGAAGCCATAAAATATGATGAAACCCTTCAGTATCTTTATTTAAGCTTAAAGGAAGTGCACACCTGTGGCCAGTCACCGGGACTGCTATCTATATTAAATTTATTTGGTTTTGCATAGAGTGATAGTAATATAAAAATCTAAATAAAAAAATGTGATTTCTTAGGGATACCATTCAATCTTTCTTGAGATATGATTTATTAAAATATGAAAGCGATTCGGTAACGCAGTGGAACGTCGTGTGACTGTAAACATGACGCTTGTAGGTTCGATTCCCATTCGGGGACATTAATTATTTAATATTTTAATTTCCTGGTTCTAAATAAGCATACAAAGCGCGGCTTAGAGTTCCTCCGTTCAATATGCAATATCTTGAGAATTCGGCGGAAAGTGGGGAACGGACTGCCTTAGGTTTCCCTCTGCCAGGGAAGCAATTCAGATTATGTAGTATATACTCATAATTTTTTTTATTAGAGTAAATAATGCCAATAAAACATGTTTTATGTTAAAAATTAAGAAATTATTAGGCATCAGGGTTAAATATGAAAAAGAAAATATTTTAAGCAAGGTACAATTTTTATAAAGTCTAAGTTCCTACGGGATATTATTAATAATGTATATTTATAGAAAAATATACAAAATATTGACGTTGTTCGAAATATTAAAGTTGTGTTATTTTGTACAATTATGATATTCCTAGTTTTCAATGTGATTTCGATTTTTAATGACGTTTGTTAAATAAAATTTGTAAACAAATTATATAAATAGGTCCCTAAATATTTTTTTTTACTTAGAAGCCATAAACAACCATGCTCTTCGTTTTTTCTTTTTTTTAGTAAAAGAAAAAAATGTTTAATAATATATTAGTTTTAAAAGTCTCTTCAAAATCTAATAAATTATATCAGCCAAGATCAATCATATAAGATATTTTAATTATTTATTATTACATTATTTAATTCGTTTTTCATGAGATATCAAGGACATATAATATTTGATTTAACAATTTAATTTAACCAGTCCCGTACTAACGTTTTTCTTGATTGAGAATTGAACCAATGTCCTTTAAGTTATCAATCACTAGCAACAAAATCGATACTAAAAGAGGAAATAAATAAATACTTTCTGTATTGCCATTTCTTTAGCACTGATAAATATTGCATTAGGATCTGAGACGAGGGTAGGACAACCTGCCCGAATTGTCTGCAAAATTGAAATTAATAAATAACATATAAGTTTATAACATTGTTCTAAATAATATATTATAACCATGTGAAAAAATATTTATTTTATTAGAATATGGATAAAGTAATCCCTAACTATCAAAGAAATTCGTGGTTCTATAGCTTATACGTATTGTATTTTAAAAATAATTAAAATAATCCAGGTCAGTCGTTGCACAGAGGTACAAGCGTAGGAGTGTAAACGCGACAGGTTATGGGTTTGATCCCCACTCGAGGAAATAAAATATTTAAAACTTTCATTTCCTCGCTCTGGTAACGAGGCAAAGCGCGGCGTTGAGTAGCGCTACTCAACACCCATTGCCTATTGAATTTAAAGGAAAATTTGGCACGGCAGCTTCTTAATAGGAACGTAGTGTCTTAACAATAGGTTCCCAAGTTTCTTTTGCCTACCCTGCTATGTGCAGAATATAGTGTAAAACTAATTGTAATAATACAAGACATCGATTCTATAGAGTATGGTAAAATAGAAACTTCTATCTATATTTATGGTTACACCGTGCTGCCCCTCGCGTATCAGTGTGAGAGACTCAGAGCAATCCCTGGGACTTGTGGCCCAACTGCAAGTTTACCGAACTCCTGTCTCTCTCTCTCTCTCTACCTAGCCTTAAAAGATGTCTGCCTTCTCCATAGAAAGGCAAGAAATACATATAAAAAAAATTACGCAACAATAACTATATTCTGTAACTGTATTCTCCTTTTCCATAAAAAAAATACCATTACCTTGATACTCAGATTGATTCCTTTCTTTTCTTTTTGATGAATTTAAAAAATTATATAAATCAAAAAAAAAATGTAAATGCGATTATTTTAGTAAGTATTTTTATACTTGAATCAATTTTCCTTACCATGCCATATCAGTAACATGAATGTTTATTACCTATATAAGGTGCAGGAAATGTATTAAAGATAAAAAGTATAAGAAATTACAACGATTTACAATCTTTTACTTTTGTAGCATAACATACTATAAATATTTCTCGATATAATTGTGGCGCAGAGGCACAACGTTTGATTGTAAACTCCAAGTCGTAAGTTTGATTCCCACTGAGCATAACAAATTATTTTTATTTCTTCATCACCACTCAACAAGGAATAAATGGAGGAATAAATATGAAGGAACCTTATAAACATTTTAGTAGTATAAAAATATTTAATAAATTTTAAAAGCTTTTTGTTATTTCAACAGTCAGTTAAATATCATATTTAAACGTGACATTAAGTTAGTAAATAAATTCTACTTAAAAATTCTACAAACGAGCACAACGCCGCCTTTCCCCGAACAATGGTTGGTCCTACAAATACCTACATATTTAATATTACATTGAATTATATATAGAAGACGTGTGTATTTTAAAAATACACGTAAGTTAGGGTTTTGCAAAGATTTAGTCCTCTTTTGTCAAGGGTAAAAAATATTTTATAGTTTATGTAATCCATGTAAAAGTATGATTTTTCATAGCTTTTATTTATTATTCCATTTTTTTGTATATACCCAGGTAAACAGAGTGACTTAACTAAGCGTTAAGACACTCCGTTCCTTACTTTCCGCCTAATATCCAGATCATTGTTGATTGTTGTTGAGTAATGGAAATCAATGCGGCACTTTACCTTGTTACCAGAGTGAGGAAATTAAAATAACCATTCCCTTAAATAGGAAACCCATAACCGTCGAGATCGCATTCAAACGCTGCACCACGAACGCCCCGTTTAAATACAATAAATAGTAATTTAAATACAATATACAGACATAAATAAATTCATCTTAGGTTAATTGATTCTTTATATATTTATAAAATATAATAAAAAATGCAGATATTTTTATTTTCACATACAAAAAACTTAGAAGTTTTAATTTCAAAGTATACACTATCACCACAAGTCTAGGTACGGTATGAGATCATCAACAGGCCGAAGTCGTATTGTGTACGTACAATGAACCGGTTCAACCAACAGCCTTCACATAGAGAAAAAAAAATATTTAAATATTATTAAGTGACGTCAATTAATATTATTGTAAAAAGTATTAACATTTCCGCGTGGTGGTTGGGAGCGCGATTCCCGCTTGGCGAATGATATTCAAAATATATTTTGCTTATACAATATACGGCGTTGGGTCCCGTCCACAAAAAAAGACTAGAAAGTAGGAATGGTAGAACTAAGTGACGCATGAAATTTAATAATTATTATACTACATAAGTAATGATTTATTCTTTAATAACTAATTATATGCGTATTTTATAGAATATTTAAATCAACAAATTGACACCAGTAATGAAAAAAGCAGCTACCGGGTCCTCTGCCAAGAGTGGAACTGCACCAAAAAGTGGAACTACACCAAAAAGTGGAACGAGTTATATTGCGAAAAGCTCACCTAAGACAAGTCCTAGTCTTCCACCAGTTGGGAAGCTTCCTAATATTCCTTCAGTGTCTAAAAAAAGCTACACGACGTCTTCATATAAGCCTACAAATAAAAAATCTACTACTTTCGGTATAATATGGTTACCGACTAAGAAACGGAATAAACATAAAGATTTAGCTTATATTTCCCACCGAAATGACCACACGACGGGCAGAACGCCATCTATGTACAATTTGTGAGTACCCTTTTTTTTATTTCATTGGTTGCTGGCAGCACTGAAAAAACAATGTGTTATATTAAAATATTGTATTAATTATGACTATAAAATAGAGAACAACATTAAAAAAGATAATATATTAATTTGTGCAAATTGTTTTTTTGCCTAAATGTTCATTGGAGATTTCATTCCGCTTGTATAATGTTGCCATTTTAAAATAAACATCTTAAAAATCAAGGTCACGTCTTTGTGGCAGCTTGAAGGCGATTAACAATAAACATAAACTAAAAAGGAGGTAACATTAAAAAAGTTTTTATTACAGAACTTTAAGTTATTTCACAATTAATCGATTAGAAAATAATTCAATATATAAATTAGTTTTCATTTGGGCTTTTCTCAATTCATTTACATTTTGTTTAATCAACAGTTTGAAGCGTTTCGTTTAATATTTCGGCTATCAAAAAAAAAACTTTTTTGTCAACTTTACGTGTCTTACCAACCAAAATGCAAGAAAACAATTTTGAAACAATCATAAGCAAATGGCGACGTTTGTCCGTTGTGGAGCGAACAGAACAGAGAGCAGGGCTGGCAAGGTGAAACGAATAACTGCAGTAACTTGAACACCTTGTGCATTACTGGCTATTGTTTACATTATTTTATGTTACTGTGACACTTACGCGGCGAAATTTAATATTTTGCTAACAACTTCTATATTTGTTACTGTATTGTGTTCAGTTGGACTCTTGTTATTTGAGTGTTCTCAAGTAAAATTATATTTTCTTTGTGTTGAAGCATGTCGGGGGATTCTAGCCAGCAGACAGTTTTAAAGAAGAAAGAAGATGAGTCGAATTTAATATTGCCTGAACGGAGTGGGACAGCAGTAGTTTCTGTTGGGGTCGGGACAGGAGCAGTGGCTGCTACAGAATTACTTCCAGATACTGACAATAAAAATACTGAAGAAACACAAGATTTAATTAAACGTGAACTAGAAGAGACAAAGGTAAAAAAAGTAGTAGATTATTAAAAAATATATATTATTTTTTAGTTACTTAATTTTTAAAGTAATCTTGAGGGCAGTTGTTATTAAAATAGATTACTTTCACTATTATTAGTATTGTGTTCATTTAAACTCCATGAATAAATTTTATCTTCATCTACAAATTGTCTTGTATTTTTGAACAATATATGGCACAGCAACACAGCGTTAGGATGCTGTGCCATGTGAACATTAGGACGTACATGTGAGTACTTCTGTACTGCTACTTGGAGAAATTAATTTTTGATTACTTCACTCTGGTAACAAGACAAAACATGATGTTAAGCTTAAATATACAATGTCCCAAAAATTGGGAGTTGCGTGGGGTACAATGTGTCTTACCTCTAGTACTCCCTTTGTCTACCCTGCGATATATAGGATATAGTATGAAGCTAAAATAAAAAAATAAAAAAAATATTTATAATTGATCTATTAACATATACATTAACATTTCAGGAAGCTGCAGGTGACACAAACAATGAAGACAAAAAATCTGAAAAAGACTATTTAGAAAATAATGATACTCTCAACACAAATAAATCTGAGAAGAGTAAATTGGGTGACAATGTGGACAGTGTATTTTTAAGATCACAACCATCCCACAAAACAAGATCTAACGTGTCCACACCCAACACCGAAGAAGAGGATTGTGGCATTAAATGCTTATACTACACATTACAATGCTGTGATTGTTCTGTAATGTAAGGCAATAATTTAATTATTTAAATTTAATATTTCTTGATTTACACTTTTTTTTTATTTGGTAATTATTTGCATTATTTTGATATATAATTAGAGGTTGTTCATAAATTAAGTAGCATATTAAGTTGAGTGAGTTGATGAGAAATGGCAAAAATATGGTGGCATAAATTTTTTGACAGCTTTCAAAATATAATATCTAAGTATTATATATACTTACTTGATGTAAACAATTTCTGAATTAATAGCAGTTCATAATTTATTTTTATTATTGTATTAAATGTGATTGATACAATTAAATCTTAGGAATTTTTGATATAATAATTTCTAGGTGCGACAGTATATGTGATGTTACAAATGGCGTCACACAAATGTGAAATTTGTGTGACGTAATTTATGAATGACCTCTTATGAGTATTGAGAAAGCAGTTTTGTTTTGATTTATGTATTTTTTTTAATACCGGTGATGTGCCAGATAGACATAAAATCTTTTTTTTTTCATTTGCTTATTTCATTTATAAGCAATCAACAGATTGGTGACCTTCAATTAAGGTCACTGAAGTTTCCTTATGATACTCTATACAGGTACTTTCCTATTAATGTTACTCATTTATAGTAATTAAGATAGAATTTATTTTATCGAGACATTGTGAATGGATATTTAATTAAAATGGTATATTTTTTTGAAAAACTTATTGAATAATTGTTTTAGTTTTCTATTCTAAATATTAAAAAAGGACATAATATAAATGTTTAAAGTGTCTTGTCATAGTGAAACAGAATCCTCTTCAATCTAAACTAGTAAACAAAAGCATTTCAATGTCATGATAAAATATAATAAATTAAAAGTATTAATCAATTATTTTTGATACTTATGTATATCCTTATATCTAGATTAGGTTGTTTACTATTATTGTCATACAATTAAGGTCTTCGAAATAATATTTTTGTGTGAAATAAAAAAAAATGTGATATACTCGCAGGTTCGATATTAAAAAAAATGTTAGCTCAGCTAAGCTAATTTATCTAAGTAAAACATAAACATATATAAAACTTTATATAGCCAGCCAAATTAACAATTTAAAAAAAAAGTACACATTTAATTAAATTTTACTTAATTTAACAAAAACATATCAAACATTGGTTGAGCACATTTTCTTAGTATTTAATACAATGAAACCTGGATTAATGAAAAACCTCCTATTATTAACAACTCCAATAAGGTCCTGGCCACTGCCATCAAATTATTTCATGGAACTTTTCAAACTGGTTAAATCAGATTTGATTTCTTACATTTTTTCTATGTTTAACTTTAGGTTAATCCCCCGTATAACTGAAACATTTTACCCGGCTGGGACAGACCTGTCTAATTGGAAAACTGAATACATTTTTGAATGTAAACCTCTTTTTCCCCACAGGCAGCTACATAGAGCTTGTATTGCTTCAGGGACAGTGTACCCTATTCCCTACCCAACCGGTGTCGCTGTAAAAGCCAATTTCGAACGGCATTCTCCTCGATTTCGAAAAAAAAATTGTAAACCTCTTGCTACAAAATCTTTGGTTCTCAATTAACCAGGTTTCACTGTACATTGTAATACTTAACTAAAATATTGTTTGCAGCTATTTCTTGACTTTAATTATTTTATATGTGCCAAACAAATCATTATTTCTTTCATCAATATATAACAAATGTTAGAAAGTATTATATATATTATAAAGTTTGGAGATGATTGAATTATTGACTACATTCCTATAATAACCTCATTTTTGTGATAAGAAGTATATATATTTTTATTATATTTTACATATTGATTAGTATTTAATATTAAGTTTGGAGGCGTTTAGAAGATCTTGTATAGATTTAGATATTACTATAAAGTTGATTCAAAGAAAATATATAAATTGATTTATTTGAAATATTTTTCAAACAAAAATATTTCTATTAGTATTCAACGAAGCTGTTAAAATGAAAAATAAGTCTTGTTATTTTGCCAAACTAATTTACTTAAGTGTAATAATAGTAACTTGAAATCTCAAAAATATTAGTAATATTTGTGATTTTTTTTGATATTAATCTTATACATATAAAACTACTATTAATATTATAAACTCTCTGACGAATTGTTCCACATTCAATTAAATTTGAGGCAAATTGTTCTAGAATAAAAGAAAAACAATTGGTTAGCTCCACAATAAAAGGTGCTTTATTTTTTTTTATTTCAAATACTTTGTAGATTTTGCAATTTATATACTTTTTTCTATTTTATATTGATTGTCCAGTCTCCGTCCATAATGGGAGTCTGCTTAGAAATATTATAGTATTATATTATATTTTTAGATACGTACAAATTTGGTACTGATTAATAAATGTTTAAAATTGTATTAATGACTTGTTTATTTTTTATATATATATATATATATATATATATATATATATATATATATATATATATATATATATATATATATATATATATATATATATATATATATATATATATTTAAGTATTTAACAAGATATTTTTTTACAGCGGAAAGAATCATGTGATAGAACAATGTTTGTCTTAAAAAACCTTGGTCAGTTATACCGCTCATGTAGACTAAACGCGGTGTTAAGTTTCGCCGTTCAACACTCAAATGTCTCAAAAATTCGGCGAAAGTGTGTAACTAGTGTGTGTGTGTGTGTATAACTCTAGATTTCCTCTGCCTAACCTGCTATGCGGGAAAAATCGAGAAGTTTTTTTTTATGCAAGGTATTCACTAGGTATATCAATACGGGCGTAATTATATATCGCTCGCACCTCTGAGGTCGATCTTGAGATGCCGTTTTAATAATATATTATAAAAAACGGCATTTCAAGATGGATCTCAGAGTTGAGGGCAACTTTTTAGTTTCGTAAAAAATAATAATATTAAAAAAAATTATATTAAAATAATAATATTAAAAAAAAAACAAGAACACTGACTGCATAAAATTAAAAAGAAAAAACAATCGCAATAGTTTATTAGTATATACAGTCGGGACCTTTTTAAACTATGCGGGGTTCCTGGTAGTTGAATTACTTAGTGGTCCCGATTGTGGTATTCGAAAAACATTTTTTTTTGTCCAGTAACTCCAATGGCGTCTCACAGCTGTCATGATTATTTTTTTTAACGTCATCTATCTAAGAACACTTGAGCTATTAAGACGAATCTAACGATTCTTCAATTATGTAAATTCGTTCTTCTGTCCTGGAGATATGAGGTAATAAAGAATATTACATGCGTACATACAAGATACACACGAAAAACATAACCTTCCCTTAGCAGTCGGGAAAAAACCATTTCGAACGTTTAGATTTGCACTGTAAACGGATCACGGGGTAAATGTCTTATATTTTGTTTATTTTTAGTAAGGGAGCCGACGTTAAATCGAGATTTAATCGCGCGTCATAGTTTAGTACCTATTGGGTTGCGACGCTTAGATGATAACAAGAAAAAAAGATGTCATATTTTTTTTTACGCTCACCCCACCGATCAAAAGATATATATTAGATGTCATCTAATATATATCTTTTGATCGGTGAGATGAGCGTAAAAAAAAACTATTACAGTAGTATGTCACTCGAGCGCGTCAGATATTAACATCATCCATATCCTATGTATTCTTAAAATTGTAAGTATGTTAATCTGCTTGTTTTCATGATGGAGGTGGTCGGTTGGAGTTAAATATGAAAAAAAAAAAATGGTCGATTGAGTTGTATTTTCTAAGGGGATGTTAAATGAATCCGAAAAAAATGTTCTACATATATAATAATCTGACGCCGACCTAAGCTCGCCGCTATTGTTAGAATGTGTAAAAACAATTTCGTCACTTCGTAATATTCAAGCGCGTCATATTAAGATATATTTACATATATGGTTCACTTCATTCATATTCATGCCGTAGACGTGCTATCTCATAATCTGACGATTATCTGTAGGGACTTGCCAAATATGGGAATGTTTAATTTATATTTTTTGAGTTTTTTTATGTCATTTCAAGATCGATCTGAGTTTAATGCGGTTTATAAATACGGGCCATTGTGTACTGTTGTAAGTAAATCTCTGAGGCCGTTGTGGCTTAGAACTGAGTGCTTCTAACTGTAAAAGCGACGGCCGCGGGTTCGATCCTTACTCAGGCGCGATGTTGAATTAAGTCACTTAAGATAAAAGGTGTCAGATTGGACAGAGTATAGGGAACCGAGTGCTGTTACAGCACAATTACACAGCAGTAGGTTCCCTATCTAGTCGTATGCGGGAAAAGTGTAAAAAGCTAATTTTAAATAATTTTATAAATTGGTGGCGTACTTGATGAATAGGACATGACTGTTACATGTGAGTAATATAGATAACGTTACTTTTACCATAAATTATTTGGCCAAAAAAAAAACTGAATTGACTTATCAAGTATATTCTCCCTGTGAAATATCTTTACTCAAATTAAAGAAAAAATAAGTAATGTAATAAAAGAAGAAGTTTATTTTGAATACATTTATTGGATATCATGATTATCTTATTACAACCGTGTGCAATCACATTATTATATAATATACATATTAATAATTAGGCCAACAGTTCTTTGCAATAGCTTTAAACATATTTATTATCTATATACTGTATACATAATATTTCAAACATTTTTGCTAAGTTGAAATTAAATGTACAACACAATTTAAATATTTTTCTATTTTTCATATTTTTTTTTTATTTATTTATATTGATTCTCACTTATTCAAAGTAAATCACACTTCGAATATAATATTACATTAATTTACATTACTTTAAATATAAATGTACATAAACAAAAAATATAATTCCAAAACATTCTACTTATTATAAAAAAAAAACTCTAGTCTTGCATAAGTACAAAATATAGAAAAAATAAATTTCGAATAAAAAAAATTGCAATTTACAGTAATAAAACGACCATAACGACCAAACTAGATTTTTTGGTAACTTAACATTTACCTCTAATTTATATATATGTAAATAAAAAATATTTTTTTAATGCAAAAATGGCTAATTTTACCTACATTTTAATACAATAAAGTTAGTATATATAAATAATTATAGATAAAAATAATTAGCTTCACGCTGTATCCCGCACACAGCAGGGTAGGCAGAGGAAACCTAGTGTTAAGACACTCCATTCCCCACTTTCTGCCGAGTTCTGCAGGCATTGCGTTTTGCGTGGCGGAACTCAACGCCGCGCTTTGCCTTGACACCAGAGCGAAGAAACGAAAATATAAATAAATATTTCATTTCCTCGAATGGGGATCGAACCCACAACCAGTCGATTTAATAGTCACACTTTGTGCCCCTGCGCCACGACTAGCCTCAATTATAGGTATATGTTAGCAATATAATATACTAGCAATGTCGCCAGAATTCGGGGGAACGAAAGTGCCTTAATAGGACCAGAGTATCTTAACACTAAGTCCCCAGGTTTCCTCTAGCTAGAAAAACTAAAACGAGTTACAGAGTCACAATATTCTTTCCACTTATGACAATTATATTCCATGATAGGATGCATGAATATAAAAAAATATATAGGTACTAATAGTATACCATTTTTGCATTGTCTACATAATTATAAAACATAACAAGTGCGAGTCGGACTCGGCCACTCGAGGGTTGCGTACCAATTAAATTTACCGAATCAAAAAGGTCTTGACAGTCAGACGAGAATTTTTTATACGAAACCCTAAAAATGAATATTACATATAAAATAAAAGAATAATTTACGAAATTTTATCATTTAATTCATTTTTGGTATAACGGTATTAACGGTTGCAAAAAAAAGCAACTACATTTAAGCAAAAAGTGCCTACGAAATAATGAAAAATCAATAAATTATAATTATTAATTTTATGAAAATTATAATAGTTATCAAAAAAAATATCTGTGACTAGATTCATTTCCCTCTTAACCCATAAACATTAAAAAGAGGTTATTTACATTTTTTTTCAGTTGTAGGCTTTACCTCACCTACAGCAGAGTAGGCAAATAGAACTTAGTGTTAAGGCGTTCCGTTGTTCGATTTTTATCAGAAATCCGGACATTGCATATCGAATGACGGAACCCAACGCCGCAATTTGTTTTACCAGAGCTGGGATATGCAAGTAATTCATTGTTCCGAGAATAGAACGCACAACCATCGCGTCCTCGTTTTCATAAAAAATAAAGTTTAAGAAAAATATAATTATTTTCAAAAAAAGAAATTTAGAGTCGACCATTATTCTTTCAGTCAAGTGAATAATTGAGCTACGATAAAGTTTTACATTATTTCACTAAGCACTTTGCATATCTCTAAATCGAATTCAATGAAAACATAAACACAATGACTAAAAAAAGAAAGTCATTATTTAAAAATTCACAAATTTTCATACATTAACTACTTAAATAATAATATATAATTAATATTAATAAAAATTGTACTAAATGCAACAAAACATTGTTTGTTATATTGCACTTTATCAATGTACAAATAGCGTTTGATATTAGAACTCATCAACATATAGTTATTTATACAAAAAAATGTCACTGCTATTGTAATTTATTATAAATAAATATTTAAAAAACATAAATCAATGAGGAAAGTGATCATTGTTTTTTTAAAAAAAGGAGAAAGCAAAAAAAAATATAAAAATCATTTATTTTTAGTAAAAAAAGAAATTACAATAGCAGCAAATTATAATAAATGTAGAAATAAGTGCCATAGAGTAACAGCATTTATATAATAAAAACTTCAATTTTATAATAATATTCAGTTTAAGCAGAAAATTTGACTTTTACTATTATTTTAATCAGTATTCGCTTCGTAAAAAGTTTCTTTATTTTCAATTCACTGCTGAATATTTCATTAAATATATGAACATCAAAAAGAGTAAAAACTAGACACAAAGAATGTAAAATTTTATAAATGTGCGTAAAACATCAATATACATTTCAGACCACTGAAATTAAACTACTGAATTATTTTATTTATCTAAATTGGACGATTATTATACAATTACATTCAAGTTACCATAAAGTTTAAATTATAAAATACTTACAATACTATTTAAAAAAACGAATTATTAAGTAGTATTATTAAGTACAGATAATAATCGTCCATATTTTTATTTATAATCTGTTGCTACTAATTCATCAATAAAAGTGACCATAAAAGCTATAATTTGGCAAATTACTATTATTCAAGAGGATCACTAAATTATTTATTAATCTTAAATGCCTGTAGTAACGAACACAGTTTATTGTATTGGTAGGATTCTCAGTTTCATTATTACTAATCTCCACAGTGTTGCCAGGTTTCACTTTGGAAAATATATATATCGATTTAATTCTATATTTACATTTGTAGATATTAAACGTTCTAATGTAAGATATATACGTACATACATATAATAAGAAACAAATTAAGATTTTAAATATTATAATATTGAACATAAAAAAAGTATTAGGCCCAGCAACACGTATTAGATATAGAGTAGGAGTATTTTACATAAATTTATACATATATCTTATTATATATAAGACAATCTAACAGATCGAAACGATCCTCACACTGTAGCTAAGCTACAGCGTTAGAATCATTTCTTGAAATGGTGTATATACAAAATAAAATGCTTACTAAAAAGTGTTATATTGATTTTGCTAGAATTTTATGATCGGTTTCTTATAAGAAAATAATAGTACAAAATATAAAATACTTGGAATTTAATAAGTATAATTTAATTATAATAAAATTTGCATATGAATCAAAATAATTCTATTGTAATTTATTACGCAACCTTGAATAACATAAAAAAGTTTTTAGTTCTCCGTAATGCCGGGGCCACACTAGCGGAAAATGCTATTAATTATCGCGTTGGTGGACGTTCAGCGTTGTTGGCGGTACATCATAGAAATTAACACGAGAACGCGTTAAAGCAGTCACTAAGAACTAAGAATCTACGAGTGCACCGTGAGAGCGACGAGTTCGCAAGTGTTTACGCACTATGAATATTAATTGGAATAACGAGAAGATATTCAAAATTCTGCAAACAGAGCCAGCCATATTTGTGGGATCCGAAATTCAAAAATTTTAATAGTTGTACATTGCAAAATAGTACTTACCTTTTAAAGTAACTATTGAAGATGTTAAAAAGAAGAAGGAAAGCCTAAGGGGTACAATACTTCTTCATTCTTTCTTCTTCTTTTAAACAAATTTAAAAAGTCTTTGATGTCGAAGCTGGTTAAGATGACGTATATACAACTAATTGGTATGCGAAACGATGGATAGTTTCCTACGAGGAGTATATGTAGGTCACCGCACATTAATTATAGAAGTATAATAAAAAGTCAGACATTATGTCAAAGTGAGGATTTGTAAGTATTTAGGGTATTTTTTTTGGTATTAATATATTTTTTAGAGTTACTTGCTAGAAAACTTCATACCGTCAATATTTCTGTATGTCTGTCCTTTTTTCATTTTATCTGTTTATCCGTCTGTCTATGTGTTTATCTGTCTGTTTAACTAATTTAAATATTTTATCTTCATAAATAGAAGATGGGTCTCAAATTACACAAGTAGAAAATAAAATTCCAAGAGAAAACAAATCTCAACAATGTGGTAAAAAAAATCAATTAAAAGACGATTTGTCTCCAAAAATTAGAGCAGCACAACGTCAAATGTACGCAGCTTTTAAATATATGAAAGAGAAGAAAGATGATGAATATAAGATGTTCGGAAGACTGGTCAAAAATTAGAAATCCACACACACGTTATACAGAATGTTTTTGTCAGCACCACTTTAAATGAAAACGCAGTTTTAACTACTCTATAAAAGCCTAACACTAACTTCTTTAGGTATGAGTTTAAAATATTTTACCCTATATGCTGTTCCCCTTAAAGGTGCGCTGACGCTTCCACCCTGTATATTAATGAATGATATTCACAATTTAATATTTCGTACATGTATGGCAGATCGACTTGGGCAACAGTCTGCAGTACCATAATTTTCCCAATCACAGTCTTCAAACTAAAATTCACTACAATAAATAAATAAACGCTATAAATACAGAGTATATTGTTTTATTTTCCAAAGTACAAAAATGTTGATACAATTTTTTTATTTTATATTATTATATAGATAACTTCATTTATGTATTTTAAGTTGATTTTAGTTGTCGACACCTTCCAAGTTGTTGACAAAATCATGTCCCAATATTCTGAGAATTTATCCCGAACCTCGATTGCTGTTAAAGCTGAATGTCGTGCAATACTCCTCTTATAGACCTGGAACTGCCTTCGCCTTCTCCAATATCCTGTCTTCAAGTGCAATCATTAATTACTTCTCGGTTGACAATTGTGTTAGTGTAGCCCGATGGGGTGTATATAGACCGTGATTTACAATTTTATCTTATTAGGACCTTGAATAAGTTCTCGCTGTTTTTTTGAAAGATGGCGTTGCGGTACTCTGTGCATGGAATTTCGTAGGGTAACGTATCACCAAAGTAGTACTATATGTAATCTCAAATTATAGTAGAATAGTTTTTACTACAGTGTCAACTACATATTTATTTTCCCTTTGTAAAAAGTTGTGACTGTTAAAGCTGCAATTTAGCTGTAGAGATATACGTTTTCAAAGTACTCGGAGCCGCGCTGCAATAACACCAAATGCATTTTCCGCAACAATACGTACTTCCTTCAGGGTGGCGTGGGCGGCGGTGATCACTTACCATCAGGTGACCTGAACGCTCGTTTGCCTTGTCTTTTTCCATAAAAAAAGAAATGCATTGTCAGCAACTAAAACGTACGACACATTTACATCGCGAGCAAAAAGTGGTATAGATTGGGGTAAATGTAACAAATATGTTTGGAGTTTTTTAAATAAAACACTATCTTTGAATACAACACCATCGTTGATTCTATCCTTGTTGACTACATCGCAAAACATAAAACAGTTGCGACCCATAAAGGCCATCGAAATGATACTAAGTGTGAATCGGTGCCACCATGACGATATGTTTACTATCGATTGCTCCTAATGAGGAAAAGTATGTCCAAAATCACACTCCTTTTTTAGTCATTCGTATTCTTTCTCAGGTAACCTGATCATGTTCTTCAGTATAAATATGAGAGTAGCACAACATTCCCTTACAATATTGGAAATTACTTGATGAGACATCTTGAACAAAAAATGTAAGCTTATGAAGCTATCTCCTATAACTAAATATCTTCAAATAAAAAAAGTAGCACCGTCACTTGCTGTTATTCAACGAAAATAAACGCCAACTTTATCGCCAAGAATGGGTATTCACGTTGACCGTTGCAGGTGTACTTGTACTAGTGTGTTGCAACTCGCAGATCCGCTCTGTCGATGTAGACCAGGGAGTAGGAGAAGGCAGTATGCGCATCTCCAACTCCCCTCACTCTAAAGGAGCTACTGCAGGAGGGTCACTCCTGCAAGTCATCGAGGCCGCAGGTGCCCTAGGAGAAATCACAGGGCATCCTGAAGGCGACGGCCCGGCGGGCCTTTCACCGAGGCGTCGTAGTAGTATGCGCGAGCGATCATGCGGCGTCTCATTTTGGTGGAGAGGGTTTCCGCAGGGTTTTAGTGCGTAGGACCGGATTCACCGGTGAGTCCCACAGTACCGCTCATCGCTCATTTCCCAGCGATAATAAAAAAAAGTGTGTTGCAACTCACTTTATTGCATTAAAAATTAATGCAATATTTGTCGCGATGATAGCTATTGACGTTTTCCATTAAATGTGGCCCTAGCATAAAAAAGTTAAAAAAGGTAATTGTAAAGAAATCCTGTCATTATTAAAATATATAAAAAATAGGTTTTAAATTATTAGGTTTTAACATCTAGGTATGCACGTAACGATGCAAATATATATTAAAATTTATTAAGACTCGGAGAGTAAAAATGAGATAAAACAAATTAACAAGAACGTCAAAAACAAATTACTAATAGTTCAAACAAAATGGACTAGCAAGAAGCTTCCAATTTTAATGGGAAATTCGACGTATTTAAAATTAATGTAATATAAAATTAAATTAAATATATACGACAATATATATATATATATATAGTTATTAAGCTTCACAAAAAAAATGTTTTTGGTTATAAACATATAACTTATTTACTAAGAAATATTTACTCTACACAACAATTCAGACTTACGTTGAAATTTTTTAAAAAATCAACTACATTATACCCTATTACTGGCTTCTTCTAAATTAATGATAATAATTTGAAGAACATATATACATCAAAATTATTGCAATTTATTACTTTTATTGTTAAAAATATCCAATATAAATTATATTCCACTAGTTTTAGATATTGTTACAAACACGTTGCGTACAAAATATAAGAGTGTATGGTAAGAAATGTTAAAAGTATAAAAAAATTTGCAAAAACTCGAAGTACTTACAAACTTCAAAAAGCATAAAAGTTACCAAAGTATTAATAACATTTTTAGAAATTAGCATTTACAGATAAAAATATTCAATCAATAAAGTTTTAGCTGATAAGGTATGTGACCTTATCAGCTAAAACTAAGGCCCAGTGCCTAATAAAGCCCATATTTTAAATATCCAAAATTACAAAGTTAAACGGATTGAGCTCTTATCGTCGAGTGCCTTACCTTGAATGGCCAGTGGCCACCGTATACATAACAACTACCGCGTTGTGGCGAACCAGTTGGAACTAACAGTCGATAGAAGGCAGCGCGTAGGCGCGCGTGCTTATTAAATTTCGACGAACTAAAGTGTTTTCAATATTACTTAGTAAAATTTTATATTATCTATATATAGTTGTTTATTAGCTTTTCATATATTATTTTCAAAATTTGGCTGTAAAATTGATTATTATATTTTGTTTTTTTTTGTACGACGTTATTATAGTAGCCTATTAAAGCTCATTAGAAATCGACCTGGGCTTTATTATGACTATGTAACATTAGAGGTTGTTTTATTTTCATATTTCAGTAGAATTATGAAACTAGTCAAAGCAGCTACAGCTGGAAGAAAATGGCTTAATTTATAAAAAAAGGGCATCCTCAACTTGCTTGACGAAAATCTCAAATCATGAACCCAGCAAGAGCCCAAAATCATTCATTTTAATACAGTTAAGAGCCTACGAGAGGACTTCTATATTGGAAATAGACCGGAATGCCTATACAATATGGACGAAAAGGGCTGCTGTATATCACTTCATCAACAGCAAATCGTGTTAGCCCAAAAAGGAATAAAAAACTGCATCAAATATCTAACGAAGATGTAGAAAGTGTCACAGTACTAGGCTGTATAAATGCTATATATACATAACACATGAAACTTTTATTGATTTCATTGAACATTTGGCTAAATATAAAACTTCAAAAAAGTGTCTTCTGGTGTTTGATGGAGCGGCGTGCCATAAATAATCCGTATATCGTATCGTATCCGTAAATCCGTATATTGTTCGTTTGCGCACCATTGGGACCAAGAATTGTTAAAATTTGTTACTAAACATCCAGAGAGAAAACTAAATAATTTCAACATGATCTTGTCGGAAGTCTGGCCAAAATGAATAACACATGATAATATCGTAAATGGATTCAAAGCTACCGCTCTTTATCCGTTTGACTCTGAAGTTATATCCGAAAAGACGTTTGCTCCATCAGCTATATACTCGAGCAAACAGTGAAAATGTTATATTATAGCGTCCAGCAGTCACGATATTACACAGAACACAAATGTTAGACAAATTACTGTATAAATTGTAACACAGGATCCGAGTCTGACTCAGATTCCGATAATATCCCATTATCTGTATTCAAAACTGGCGCTGTTACTCCTACCTCAAGCCAACTAAGTACGGGGGCTTTTGGTTTCAATAATGAAAACCATAACTCAATAGTGCCTTTTCATGAAGGAACTCCTAGTATCGATCCTTCAGTAGATCAAGCCAGCAATACAAGAGCGGAAAAGTCACCTTTTCAAAATACTCATTCCGACACCAAAAATTCTTAATATTAACCCAGCTGCCCCACGAAAGAAAACATTATATTATAAGGGGCACTAAGTAACAAAAGATCTATTTGCAAGCAAGAAATGAAAGAACACCTTCTTCGCGGCCAAAAGGAAGACCAAAGACCACCAAAGGTAGACATCAGAAATATGGAGTGACTAAAAAGAAGCAGAAGTTATTAGCTGTTACTTGGTATTGTCATGCTTGCAAAGAAGATCAGATGTTGCACATGAGCATGTAGATTATATTGCGCGTAGTGTGGTACCGCGAGATGTGCGTTAGCCTTGATTTAGAAGATGAGTATTTCGAATGCTAGCTAGTAGCATGTATTAAGAAAAATTAATTAAAAAGAAAATGTTAGGCTATTAAGAGCCATTATTGAAGGGTTTAAATGTCAAGACTAATTCTTATACATTTTTTGTGGTTGTGTTTTGTCTCTAAAATTGGAAAATTAAGACAGAGAACACAACTTATCTACAGTAGCTTCAAGACTTTAGAGTTTATTATGTTTATAATTTCTATGTGGTTCTAAGAACGCCAACTATATATTTTTTTTATTTTGATTATTAACATACAATTTATTTTATTATTACGATCTGATTCCAAATAGCTGCGCTTATCATCTGCAGTATTGAATATTAATGTTAACATAAATCTTTCATATATCATAATAAGACCCAGGTATGGCCTTATCAAGGAGCGGTGATCTGAATTAGGCCCATAAGTCATACTAATAAGTAAGACTATTGAATAAATGATTGAATAAACAAATAAGGTGGGCCTTACATGGGCTAGGTACCTTACTTATATCTATTGACTAAAAATACCCTAGAATTTGTTACTATTACGTTATTATAAAATTAGGAATATATTAATAGAATAATATCATCTAACATCCACGTAGCCTTGTATATATTTTGTATACATATATATAAATAATGCTTAATATATAAGAATCATCTATGTATAGAAAAAAAGTACTAAGTTAAAAAAGTAATTGCATGCATTTTTTTAATTATTAAAACGTAACGCCTTACGTTACAATATAATTATACAATAAATATATTTGTCAATTTTATTTTTAAAGAAAACTATTGTCTTCAACTTACAATAAAGAGGAGAATAAAAACAAAATCAAATCGTGTATTCAACAAAATCCTACTAATACGTAAAAATTACAGTTACCTAATAACGTACAATGTTGGTATCCATACCTGTACGTATTTATTTTATAGAAATTAAAATGACATTACATTTATAAATGTAATATCTATACATATATATAAAATGAAGGCAAATGCTTTTATTTCAATATCACTGGTGTTTAACTGATAAAATGGACAAAACAGCAAATCATTATATGTTAATTATAATGAAAGTATTTAAAATAAAATTATTGTCTTAAACAGACACAAATGTCTTTTACAGGTGTTTTTTTAGAAACTTAAAGAAGTAATAATAATATCGAAAGGAAACTAATTTTTATGAATTGGTAACGGATGAGCTTCAGAGTTGATGACATATTTGCTAAGATCAATGACGAATCGGTCATCACTAAATAATAAGTAGAGATACTTAAGTGTCTCCGAGAGGAAGAATGACTCCATCATGTCTCGAGTTATCGGTTTCTCAGATTTGACATTTGCGAGAGAGGTGTATCCATTTGGCACTTTGGCATATTTCTCGAAACCCTGTAATAATATAAAAAAAATGTAAAATGCCTTATAAAAGAAGGACATATTTAATATGCATATAAGAGTGCGCGTGTGCCTTCGAATTCTTATTATTATTTGAGAAAAAATAAATTTGTGTTATTACGGATTTCACTTTTAACGGTTAATGACGTATTGTTTGTATTAATTAGAAGGACGCTGTTAGAAGTTTTTGTTCTGTTTTTCGCTTTCTTTTACTTTTATTTGTTTATATTTTATTACGTAAGTGTAAATAAGTGTTAGTTTAACGTTAGTGTAGTCTTATTTTAGATTCAATAAGTTCAGATTTATTTTTCTTTAAAACTTGCCACGAAGAGGACAAATATGGGACTATTTGAATATTGCGGAACATAAATTTATCGCTGTGCATATGATCCTATAATAATGAGCTTTACGCTCTAGGCAGAGGGTACTTAGTGTAACGACACTCCGCATTTTTTAAGGCATTCCGTATAAAATAAAAATATTAATAAATAACAATTCATTCCCTCGAGTGGGGATCGAATCCACAACTAGATGTATGTGTGTCCATTCTATTGATAGTCTATATTAATTGTTAATTGCAATTTAATTTTAATTGAAATTTTATTCTATAAATAAAGATTTTATATTATTATTATGAATGCCTTAATTGACCTTCTTTACTTTTAATAAATAGTACGCGGATAATAGACTATCGTTTTTTTTTAAATTATGCCTTTTGAAAGTTTTATTTAGACATAGATTACATATTAATAAAAAAATTTAAAAAATGGACTGAAAACATCCGGACTCGAACTAAGGTCTCTTCTAGTATAGAATTCACCCGACTTACCACTCAACCTTTACTTGTGTATTCTAATGATATTTTATACACGCTTGTGCCCCTCCTCCCCTGCGTCACGACGCCCTTAATACTCAACATAATATAAAGAGAACTGAATGTAAAAGTGAACATGTTTTTTACAAAAGTGAGCTGGAGTGCACACTCCTAATTGTTACTGATAATTCAAATCTACTTTTTGGAAAAAGTCGATTTTCTTCAATTTCTTCTTTAGTGGCATAAAAATGATGTGTTTCAGTTATAGGTCTTGTCCATTTAAATAGTTCAGGTGTAGTAATAGGCTCTGTTTGAAATAACTTGCAGACCAAGACAGACTTTGCTTTTTTTGAAAGGAGTTGTAGTTTTGATTCGACGTTTAAGTCTAAATGGAATTAAGGAAGTATGTAAGCTAGAAGAAAATAAATTTAAGAACAGAGTGTACGAGGTATTACTCGCGTAAAACAAAAAACAAACACAATTGCTGTTGTAAAGTGAACACATTTTAATATTATTATTTTTTGATAATTATTAGTCAGGCGTAGGCGAGCAGAGCGAGCAGGGGGAGATTTCTTTCTACTCATAATATGTCAAATTTGTCAATATAATTATCATTGTGATTAAATAAAAAAACTATGACAATATATCTGTTACTTATACTTAAAGTTCGTGTCAATTAACACACAATAAATCTTGGAGAAACAAACGTACCTGAAATATTTGCCAGCCCCAATCCTGGTAAGTAGTGTTGCCGGTTATCTGGTACATGTACCAAAGACTCTCTACAAATTCCGGTCTCAGCAAACTGTGAGCATCTGCCGATTTCGTATACATATCGTCTGTAGTACTGGCCTAGAAAAAAATGTGTTCAATTATAATATTCTTATAGGGGACTTTAAAAAAAATAAAATAAGAAATTAGTATTCTTCCAAGTGTAGAGCGAACAAACAAATCAGACACAGAATCCAGCTTTCTTAAATTGTAATTATTTTATTCACACTTGTTACGAACACTTGAATTCTATATATAATAACAATAACTTTAATACTAATATCTAATTCTAATAAAAACTTCCCTCGACCATATTTTAAAATCGAATGAATGCGATTGCCGTGTTGTTTGTGATTTTATTCGAATCCACCGTAAAAGACACAACACACTACTGACACCTAACTTCAGATACAAACAGTCCAGTGAATATGGTTTAGTGCTAAAAGAAGGACCAAGAGATTTAATGGGGAAGCGAGATATCATTTGGAGTCTTACTTATTAGAGTTCATATGGCAACAGTATCAGGCGAAAGAAAATAGAGACTGTTTTGAATATACTTACCGTTATTAAATTGACTACTTTGTTTTTGAATAAAATTTTCAGATTTCTAATTATTGATGATTATTTAAAAAAAATACCCTAGTGAATATATTTATTTGTTAAAATCATGACTGGAATATTGATAAAATGATTTATTTTACGATTTTTCGCAAAAATGTATAAAATAAGATTACTTAAACTGCACTTAAATACCGTAGCTTTCAACAAATCTACGGTAAAGAGAATTTAAAAACATCTTTAAATTCTCACAAAGAAATATAGAAATGAAAAGAATGACGTGTGTGTTTATACAATGACAGTGATTATGAAGAGACAGTGGTTTATTGCTCATTATAAACTGTAAATATATATATTTTAAGATAAACTTACCATATTGAAATGTGTAATTTCTGGCGCAAGGAAGGTTGGATGTGCGGCGTATGTTAAGTAACAAGTATACAAAAGTTCTTCTGCCATAGTCATATGCCAGTCTGGAAGACCATTAGCATGGCCCAGAGCAAGAGTTCCGGGCAGAAAGCAAGTTAAATGGTCCATTTTAGGATTGAATGTCTGCAACAAAATAAGAAATTCATTTGTTCATATTTAAAGTGTTGTTTTTTTTTTGTTTGGTACACTTGGATGAAAATACATATTCATGACAAAGTCAAGAAACTAATGAAAATTCAAACACATTCACACACAAACTCTCAAAAAATGTATTGTTCTGATGAATGACAAATATTACTCAAAACTGGTCGTATTAAATTTTTTGCCGTTTTGCGTTTGAAGTAGAGTTCTTGTCCTATTTCAAAAGTATTTAAAATACCTTTTTACATTTCTCGATAGATAGAAATAAAGTGAGAAAACAGTGAAATGATTTCAGTATAACAGTAGTTATAAATTTATTTTAAGATGAAGTTTAGTAAGAAACTTTTGCGAGCACCGTGCTGGTATAAATTACATTAAAAGTAAAACAAGTACTCACTTCTGATCCCGATGCCAACTCTCCTATAAATAAGCGATTATTTGGAGAGGAATGTTTCGCCAAAAATTCCCTTACTCCTTCCATGGCTGTCATGTAATCGTCGAGCAGACTAAAATAAATAACAGTAGTTTAATACATAGTATAGTCACCAAGTATTATTTCGTATTTGAAAATTCGAACTCAACGATGTGCACATCATAACATAAGCTAGGTATTATTAAAAACTTTAAAAGGGTAGAAAGCTCACATCAAGTGCTACTTTTGTGCTATTCGCTTTGTGCCACTCACCAAAAATTATGCCTGTGAGTGTCAAGAGCTCACATCTAGCCACCCAAGGGAGATGTCAGAAATATTTTCTCAATCTCAGGCTGATGGAGCTCAGCTTTATATAGACTAAAAAGTCACAATCCATACCCGCACAAAAGCAAAGTAATATCAAAATATATAGTAACAATTTGGGAAAAATATGGGTGTGATTTTAAATAACATTTGTAAAGGACACTCAGTATTAAATTGTTGTATGCCTGGAGCCACATACTCCCAAATTATGAGTAAAATTCTATCTAATACTCATTGTCCTAACACAATTTTAATTATTTTGATTGGGGGAAGGGGAAATGTGAATAAAAAGTTATTACAAGAATACTATTTACAATTAACAAATTTAAATGTAAAAAAAATATTATGTTTACATTTTCTTATATAAAGAAGTTGCCACAATAAAATGATATTAGATTTAATTTAAATAATATGTTACAAACATTAATAAATAGTAATTATGTGACATTAAGTGATAATAATAGTAAAATTTATTTAATTGACATTAATAATGTAATTAATAGAAAAAATAATAATTCGACATGTGATAGGCTACACCTATCGTATTTTTATAAAAGACAGATAGCAAGTATGCTATCATATTATTTACAACTTAAATTAGCCAATACTGTGGCTATAAAGAACACTGTACCTCTTGAACGGTATACTTTAGTTGCTTGGAATCCGTTTCAAATAATTTAAATTAAATAATAAGACAATGTAACAAACAAAACATAATGTTATAATACAGTAATAAAAATAAAAGTGATAATAATGTAAACTAAATACTATTTGTTATGATAATGATACAAACTTTTTCTTCAAATACTATTTGTTATGATAATGATACAAACTTGTTCATCAAAACATACAAGGGATGTTAAATAAAGACTTAGAAATTGAGTTATTGCATACTAATAATATTCATGTACTTTTTATTACAGAGCACTGGCTTCGAAACTCTGAAGTCTGTCTTTATTAAAAGTGAGTTCAATACTATATTTACTTCTAAAACTATCAATTCCAGGAATTTCTTGTCATTTAATGATTGGGCGACTGTGGGGATTCATAAGAGTAGACAAAGGTTATATGAACTTTATAGTCAGAAAACATATAACAATAGTGAATCATTTAATCATTATGTTAGGGTCTATTCTAAATTGTTTAAAAAAGTAGGTGCCATGGCCAATATAAAATTAAAAATTCTTTTGATAAAATTAAAATCACATGGGACATAATAGAATCTAAAACAGGAAAAGCTAAGAATCATAACTTTGAATTTAAATTAAAAATTGACAATGGTTTAACCAGCTCAGATCAAGAAGTTGCATGTGTATTTGAAAAATTATTTGCTGATATTCCAGTTTCAACAACCGATAAACTTATATCCTCCACAACCGTCGCTGAATTATTACTTAAGGAGAGCGTACATAAATGTAATATAGATTTTAAATTTAAATCAGTAAATTCAAGGGACATCATTAAGACATTTAAGTCCCTTGATAACAAGAAAACGTCAGATCTATGGGGTATTTCTGTCAAATTGATTAGTCTCGTTTTTAAGTATGTTATTAAGAATATTGTAAAAAATATATATTCATTATTGCCAGACCCTTTACGTGGGCCTTTCCTCCCGCCAGACGCCCAATTTTAAAGATTGTTTAAAATTGAGGCAAACTACGTCATACTAGCAAGCCTAAATTTTACATAATAGGTTGGGGAAAAAGAAATCCATTATTTTCTCGGTAGGTGGCTTTAGTCATCGATATCTCGAAAAGCATCTATCAAATAATTTATGCTCGTTGTCAAGGTGATCTTTCACACTAAAAACACCTTCAATTGTTTTTCGCTTGTTCCATTCTGTCGTGAATTACAGGCCGTTAAAAATGGAAACCAACAAAGAGAAAATTCGGTATATTTTACAGTTTTTCTTTGACAAAGGTAAAAATGCAAGCCGGGCTGCTGAAATTGTGAATGGTGTTTATGGTGCTGATACGGTAACAGCTAATTACGTGCAATTTAGGTTTCGTCGGTTCCGTTGAGGCAATTTTGATGTTAAAAATGCACCTCACAAAGGCAGGCCCGTAGTCGAAAATGTCGATAAAATCATCGAAAAAATCGAAGTTGACCGACATGTTAGTAGTCGCAGCATCGCCAATCCAAACCAGGACTAACGGCCAGGAAGGTTCTATTGTGTATTTGGTGGGACTTTAAAGGAATCATTCATTATGAGTTGCTTCCGTATGGCCAAACACTAAATTCAAATCTGCACTGTGAACAACTGGACCGTTTGAAACTAGCAATTGACCAGAAACGGCCAGAATTGGCCAACAGAAGAGGTGTTGTGCTCCATAAGGACAACGCACGGCCCGCCAGAAACTCCGGGAGCTTGGTTGGGAGGTTTTAATGCATCCACCATATAGTCTGGACCTGGCACCAAGTGATTACCACCTTTTTCTCGCATTGCAAAACTTCCTGAGCGATAAGAAATTAGGATCAAGAGAAGATTGTGAAAATCGATTATTAGAGGTTTTCGCCAATAAGGACCAAGGCTTCTACGAAAGAGGCATTATGAAATTACCTTTAAAATGGCGACAAATTGTAGCAAAAAACGGTGCTTATTTGACCCAAATCGGACAATCCGAAGCATCTTAAACAGATTCCGAATTTCACGCAAAAATAATGGATTTCTTTTTCCCCAACCCATTATATTATTTAAGGTACTATTTCGAGACCCATTATAAGCAGCCAGACCATCCGATGGGCCAATCATCCTCCCAGACGCGATAAATCTTCCGTGGGAGTGAGGGCACAATACTGTGTGGTACATGTGTGTGTAGGTACATGTGTGTGTAGCGCGTTTTCTATATAGTCTTTGATCGTGTTGTCAAAGTTGTCAAGACGAATTACTAATGTGAGAATTAAAATATTAGTGTTTTAATTATAAATAAATATAAGGGAAGAAATTATAATGGAAAATATATTAGTGTCTTTTTGTAATAAATTGGATAGAAAATTAATATTGTTTAATAAAGATACGTTAAAAAATTGTCAAAAAAATTTAATACATAGAAAGGAACATAATTTAAAATTTAAATATGTTGTTTTACCTACTGAGTTATATGAGTGTGGTTACCATAGAGAGTGCTATAAATCGTTTACTGGATTAATGAAAAAAAAAAATCAAAACCAACAATACTTAATTCCGAGTATATTATCAACAATAGAGTTACAGTCTTTACATCCAGAAAATATTATTTTTCCTAATCAGAGTACAAACTGAGTTATCCGAACCTTCAACATCCGTTTCTCAAAAAAACATAAACTGTTTTGAGAATTTTAATTTATCATTGGAAAGTGGATTATCAAAGAAAAATTGCGCAGGAGATGAGTTTATAAATATGATTTGTATATTTTGTGACCAAAAATCTAAAAGACATCGCAATAAGAAACAATAAGAAACAGGATTTACATTGTACTGATACAGAAAAAATTCTATCACGCATAATAGAAGGAAATGATAGCTATCCTGATTTATTAAAAAAAGTAGAAAATTTTCCTGATTCAAAAATTTTTTACCATCATATTTGTCAAGTGGACTTTACCAACAAAATAAAATCAATAAATAAAAGTGTAATTTATTACACTTTTATTTATGTATTTTTTTTAATTTATGTACTTTTAAGGTACTTGGCAAGCCGATCGTCAGAATTGTCAGATGGCTTTTGATGAAATAACTTTTTTAATAAAGAGAACGTAATTGGAAAAGGGCGATGTTTCTTTTTAACATATTTGCACAGATATTACCTTGAATTTTTAGAAAAAGATAAAGAAGATACTGAAAACGCTTCAGTATATTTTACATGGCAACATTTAGAAAATAAAATAGTAAAGGTATTCAGTAAAAAGATATTTTTTTTTTATTCACAATAAAAACTTATTAGCACCAAAATATCTTACAAGCATTGATGATCGATCATTTGAAATTTTAAAAGATGAAATATTTTGCAAAATGCTGCTTTGCTGTTAAGAAAAGCAGTTAAGCAAATTCCCATAAAAAAAACTACCTGAAAAAAATTAAAAGAAGGAGAAGTATCAGTGCCACAATCTTTATTAGACTTTTATTTCACTTTAATCTCAAGTGGTAATCGTAAACGTAAAGAAACACAAAAATGCATTCGACAAGTACAATCTTATTGTGAAGACGTCATATATGGGGTTAATAATGGATAAGTTAAAACATCAAAGCACATTGTTCTAGGAAATGACCTTAAAAAGTTTAACTAGTAGCAGAAAAATTATAACATTATTCATAGATATGGGCATTGCATTAGTTATCTCGGACTCGAAGAGTTGGAAACGGAAGCGACTTATACATCCATTAACAAATCTACTTAATGTCCTGAAGTTATAAAGAAAACTCCAAATCTGTGTACTGGTATTTTTTAATTTTTTTTATGGAAAAGACAAGGCAAACGAGCGTTCGGGTCACCTGATAGTAAGTGATTACCGCCGCCAATTAAATAATTGAGAAAACTAACTTTATATTGATATAAATACTGACTGACTTTAAATTAATATAAATAATAAGCAAAACAGCCAATGAACTCAAAAGGAAGGAAAACGCAGGTTCTACTACTGAAACTACTGAAACGATTTTAATGAAACTTGTACCTTTCCCTAAGTTGAAAAATACCTAACTTAAATTAAAAATAATCGTCTCGATATGACTTAATTTTAGAGAATTTTGTGGACAAACATAAAAACAAACATACAGTTACATAATTAAGCACACGTTTATTTTTATTGTAAAATGTTTATTGTGTTGAATATTAAAACTGATTTCTTATATATTTTATTGGAAGAGCAGAATCTCCTAATACAGGCATTACTTGCTTAAAAGCAAGAACTCTGTAACAATTATTTCTGCCTAAAATCTGTCGAACAAATAAAGTATTTTTATATTTTTATACACGTGCTTGGAAGCCTAAATGGATCATCATACTCAAATTCATACATACATATCGAACTAATAATCTCCTTTTGAAGTCGGTTAAAAAATCAGGGACCCATCAGGATATACGAGAAAAATTGGTCACTGCACATGGTTGTGCATTGATATTGCAATCGAAAAGTATACACTTAAGAAGAGTGTAGAATTTGGTACCTTTGACTCCAGGGTCCTATATCCTCCTCTGGATAGGAGGATCCAAAATCATCGTCGTAGATGTTAAACAAACCTGTATTCGTAACAACAGAATAAAAAAAAGTAAGCAATTCGAAACAAAGTAGCTGGCTCGACACATTAGAAAAACAAAAGGGTATCTTTAGATGGTTATATAGGAAGGCCAAAAAAACTTTGTAGAGGTTGTGACAGCTCAAAACATCGGAAATCTCAAGAATTAATGGAAGGAACAAGATGATAATTTTCAAGCTTTAAAAATTTTAGGCTATACTGTTAAAAGTCCTGATGCTGCGAAAATTTATATAATAATGTGAAAATTGTTAAGTTAAATGAGAATAAAGCTCTTAAACGAGAATAATGTAATGAGCATTACTTTTATTAATGCCATCGCTGTATCCCAAAAACAAAAAACGCTGCTATCCTGAAAATATAGTAATAACTGAAACTTCAGCAGAGGTAACTGTTTACTATATTACCGATCATACAGTGACAAGATTAGCTATATCACTTAATGGTTTATTTTCTAGAGTAGAAGAAAGTAATTTTGGGAGTTTATGGCTCACAGGTAAATGGGGTTGTGATGATAGTTCCCGTCTGGCTGAATATAAACAGTTATTTCAAAATGCAGATGTATCTGATGCTTCTATTTTTATTTCATGTTTTGTACATGTACAAATAATCTATGAGGTCTCCATATGATAAACATGATACACCGTTGATTAAACGGCCATTATTACAGCGGTACTACAGACCTATTAAGTTAAAATTTGTACATAAATAATTAAAAAACGAGACAAAATACATTAAAGGACAAAGCAAGATTTCAACAAGTAAATTTGGTAATTAATGGCCGAAATGCGTCTATTAAATACCAATTAGCTGTGACGATAATAAATGAAAAAGCCATAACTGCAATTACCCAAATAGCTTCTGCTCAAAGTTGCAATTTATGCGGAGTTACAATAAAAGTTTTCATTAAACTTAATTATTATTTAAGTATAGAAATCATACATGAACGACGATTATTGAGACCACATAAATATAAAGCAGAATTAGAGAAAAATAGTACAACATCAATTTAAAACAAAATTACTATGTTGGTAGATAGACCTTAACATAGCTAACGGAATACTAATGATTTTTTTAGCAATTACGAAATATCTGCAGTAGTACCAGTAATTAAACTCTATCTCTCCCTGGAATCTATTTACTGATCTTGGCAGAATATCGCATTCAATTTAGGAAATTAATCTTATTCTCCGTCTGAATATTCAGAAATGTACTACAGCGTCAGCTTAAGAAAAAATCCAAAAAGCATCGGGACTAAAAAAAACGAAGTAGACTGAATGTCTACTACGTTTGTCCGAAACGTGTATATGTGAATATGGAAAAAGGTGCGCAAAAGATTAGTCTAGGTCGAGCTGAACAAGTTTTGGAAGATGTGCAAAGGACATATGGAAATATAAGTTTATTAGTATTAAGAGATATTGGTCTTCTCATAATGTTAAAGAAGAAGAAGTTGATTACGTGTTTAATATTAACAACGATGCGAATATATTATTTAATATTGGTGGTGTAAAAATAAAGATGTTAATCGATTCTGGGTCTTAATTACAGATCAGACATGGACAAAATCATCATCATACGTTATCACAAATGGATCCAGAAACTTATTAGGTAAAGGTAGTGCCGTAAAACTTGGCGTCCTAGAGCTAGGGGTTGACGTAAATCTAATTAACCCTTATCTTCATTTTGTATAGTATACTATACATACAACTTTATAAAAATATATGATAGCTATAAAATATTTTTTTAAATAACTTTTATTTAACATATGACATTTCTAGACATTTATTTATATTTTAAAAATAAAAATAGTAGTTTATCTGTAATAATTTAAAATCAGTTGTCAAAGATAACAGTCAAGATGAGCCGCTCAGGTTTATCTTAGGTAAGTTTTATTTTATTTTTATATTTCTACTCCTAAATATGTATGTCTATTATAAAATACACATGCTTAAATGTTTGTTCTTACATATTTTTATATATATGCTGTTGTCGCTATGTAAATTAGTATGTTTTTGTCGTGTTTTTTACTAACGTATATTATACTATACATTGCCGCAGTTGCAGTAAGTTACCTTTCGTTGGTGGTGTATAGAATAATATACATTGCCAACTTAACAGGATCAATATTTTTTGGAACTTTACTATAAAATTTAAATTATAAGTGTGTCTGTCTTATATATTAAACCAATTTTATTACAATTGAAAAGACTGTCATACTGATGTTTGACTGCCTCATTGATATAGTGATTCTAGAAAGCTACAAACAAAGTTGTGGGTGCGATTCCCACAACAAATACTACTATTATTATTACTACATGACCTATATAAAGGGATAAATAACATAAATTATTATTTATTTATAATACAATATGATTTAGTTTATCTTTGGTGTCGGTTTTCTTGCATGTTTCTTTTGCTTTGGTTTTAAACTGCTACGGGTGAAAGAGCTAGGCGCATTTTATCTTTAGTGCCTGAGAAGAATACAGACTCTGACACAAGTAACGGAGCTAATAGCAGAGATGAAGCTGGAATGATTGGATCAGCAGAAAGTTGTCCAGCGCCATCGATAAATTCAAATCTCGAAATGTTAAACCTCCTACAAATTTTTGATGATGAGATAGGAACGCATGCATGTGATATTTATATTGATACCACCGAAGTGCCTCTTACTCTCATTCATTCAATAAAAAGACAGTGTAGCAGAAGAAACAATTTATGTTTTCGTTAGAGAGAAGCACAATTTCAAGAAGGAGAAGGCAGAAATATCAGGACCCACATTGGAAAATGTTGGTACATATTCCAATGTGGGTCCTAATATTTCATCACATGGTTCTGATTTGTAATTGATTGCATTCGAACACAGTGTTTCTCCGTAGAAGAAGAGAATGTTTTAGTATCGACGACGAAATTTTTATACCGTACAAAGGGAAAAAGGCAGAAAATCGACGTTAATATAGCCCAAATAAGCCTTGTAAATGGGGTTTCAAGTACTTAGTCAGAGCCGGTGTATCTATCATCATTTATGACTTCTTGCTCTACGCAGGAGAGTGACACTTTTAGGGTCATCGCATTTACTGAAGAGGAAAGGACTATGGGTGTTGGAAGTAAAATAGTTTTAGCTTCATCTAAGACTATTAAGTCGAAACGTTTCAGTGAAAAATTTAGAGAATTTCCCGGCAAAGTAAATATAAAAAAAATGGTATCTTGACGACCATGCGACTATGAAATCCGACCGAAACCGAATATCAAATGTGCAAGTACTTCAAAGCTGGCCAGGGAAGCACTATGTGCACAAAATTTAAGGTTCATCTTTGTAGTGTGAAGAATCGAAGTATTTTTTGGGAGTATCAACACCGCAAGCAATAGGATCTCTGAATTATTATTTTGTAAACAAAAATTGTTCAAGAAAGATTTATTTTATTAAACAATTTTACTTCCACCAAGATAGTTATTTTTATTAAAAATCATGTTATTTACAATAATCTTTTAGTATATATTAAAAGCTACCAGTAACATTCCAACTCTTCCAAAACATAGCAATGTATAGTATAATTACACATTCTTAAAAATGCGATAATCACTGTACGTGTAGCAGTGTATAGTATAGTATAAATCGTGTTTTACCGAAATTTTCATATCATGATTTTTTATTTATTTTTTTGAGGTTCTTTATAGCCCAAAGAAGCTACCAATATAATTTAATTTTGCTTTTCTTCAAAAAAAAAAAATTGCCACGATAAGGGTTAAGTATGAGCCGTTTCCGAAATTCAAAGATGTTTTGGTACAAATACCAATATCTATACCAATCGAAGGAAAGATTGAAATGAAAATCCAGGAATTATTAGAAAATGACATTATAGAAGAAGTTCATGAACGATCAAAATGGATATCTCCTATAGTGCCAATACTAAAAGATAATGGAGAATTACGTCTATGTGTAGACATGAGACGTGCCAACACGGCACGTCACGGCAATTAGAAAAGCTAAGTATTTTACTAAGCTGGATATTAAGAACGTTTTTCACCAATTGGAACTCCATCCAGACTCAAGATACATCAAAACTTTTATTAGTCCCAAGGGTCTTTACCGGTATAAGCGCCTTATGTTTGGTATTTCGTGTGCTCCTGAAATATTTCAAAGGACTCTAGAAAAAATCTTCTGAAATGTGATGGTGCTATAAATTTCATAGACGATATTCTTCTGATTTATGGGCGAACAGAACAAGAATATGATTTGCGTCTTCAAAAAGTATTAAAGCAAGCAAGTATTAAGGGAAAATAATGTTCTGCTTAACAACGACAAATGATTATATGAAGTCAAACAAGTCAGTTTTCTGGGACATGAACTGACCTCGGAGGGTGTCAGGCTCTTAAACAAATATATAGAGAGCTCATTTTAGGGTTCCAAAGACCGTAGAGGAATTATAAAACTTTTTAGGCCTTGTAAATTACATTAACAAATGGATTCCTAATATACTACAAGACCATGCTTTCACCTCATTAAAAGATACATTATAGAAAATTCAGACACTTAGTTATTACGATGTTAATGCTAAAACTCAAGTTATAGCTGATACTAAAAGATCTAGCTAGCTAGTCCGATCGGATTAGGTGCAGTCTTGGTACAAATTGATGCTAAAAGTCCTAGGATTATTGCATACGGAAACCGCACGTTGACAGACTGTGAACGAAGATATAGTCAAACTGAAAAAGAAACTCTTGCTTTAGTATAGGATATAGAACACTTTAGTGTGTTTTTGTTTGGTAAAGAGTTTGATCTTATCACGGATCATAAGCCGTTGGATATTTTCATTTGGAGTAAAATCAAAACCATGTGCTAGAATAGAGCGATATTTTAAGACTTCAAGCTTACTGATATAATATAAAATATAAGCCTGGTAAGTCTAATATAGCAGACCCGTTGTCGCGTTTGTGCAAATATGCAAATTACCCAAAGATCAGAAGTGATTAACATATATTATTTATCAAATCGTGGATAATGCAAGATCTCGTGCAATTTTTGTAAATGAGGTTATGACAAACTCAGAAGGAGATATGGAAATACTCAAGGTGAAAAAAGGCATTTACAATAGTGAATGGGACGATAGTATAAAAGGATATAAAATTTTTGAAAATGAATTGTGTTTCTTTAATAATATACTCTGAAGAGGTAATAGGCTGGTTTTACCGTATCGGCTTCTATAATTTCTTACTGTATGTACGAATTTATTTCTTAATTTTTTTTTTCATTATAAATTTTATTTCTTTTAGGTTTTACAAGAGGTAAAAACGTTAGTTCGATGAAATATTACGCACACCGATTGATGATTAGTTATAATCAGGACAACTATATCCATCGTTATCGTCAATTATTCCATCAATACATTGTTGATGCTAAAAAAGAAAGCGAACGCTTGCGATTCATTCGATACAACGGAAGAATACGTTCACCTTCGAGATGCTGTTGTTGGAAACATCGATGGAAATTTGAACACTAACGACATTGGTAATGCTTTTATTTTACCTTCAAGCTACATCGGCAGTCCACGGAACATGCAGGAATACATACAGGATGCGATTACTTACGTACATCATTACGGCCGACCATTATTTATTACATTAACATGTAATCGGAATTGGAAAAAATAAGAACTTTACTATTTTACCAGGACAACAAGCAATTCATCGTCATGATATAACTGCAAGTGTATTCAAACGATTTTATTGTTAAATATTCAGTTTTTAGTATAACACGCTGTTGGCTATTCGATTGAGTAGCAAAAGCGTGAATTTGGCTTCAAGATAAAATTCATCCACAAGACATTGATCAAATAATTTCAGCCGAAATTTCAGACCCGTCAATTGATCGAGAATTGTTTGATATTGTTACCAAACACATGATCCATGGACCGTGCGGTGTTTTCAACGTGACGTCACCATGCATGGAAAATGGAAGATGTAAGAAAAAAATCCCTAAGCCGTATAGAAATGACACTATCATGGACATTGACGGTTAACCAATGTATTACCGCAGAAATGCTGACAATTCACAATGCGACTACCTAATTCTACAAATGAAGCAGAATTCCACAATCAGTGGGTGGTACCATACTCACCATTACTTTCCAAAACTTACGAGGCTCATATCAATGTTGAGCTTTGTAGTTCTGTTAGGTCGATTAAGTACATTTGTAAATATGTACATAAAGGTAGTGATTTGGCCATATTTGGATATCTTGAAAACTTCACTGAGGAAAATGTTCTCCAAAGAACGCTTGAGGTTCCAAAAACGGCGCTAAGTGTTCTTTTTTGAATTGTGTCAAAAACCTGATATTTTTGGCCAATTCGCAAAGATATTGTTTTATACTGATATTCCACGTCATTTCACATGGAACATATGCAGTAAAAAATGAGAGCCACGGAAATAAGGAAAACCACATCCTTCCATTACGGGCATATTCAAAGCTAAGACATTGGGGCGACTTTACACAGTACATCCAAAGAAACGTGAGTGCTTCTATTTAAGTTTGCTATTGGTGAATGTTCCTGGACCAACGTCTTTTGAATTTCTATGAACAGTTAATGGCCGAGTATTCAATACATACCAAGATGCATGTCGTAAATTGCAATTGCTGGAAGACGATAATCATTGGGACTTGAGGCTTGCTGATGCTGCGTTGACATCAACGCCTAATAACATTCGTCAACTGTTTGCCATTATTTTAACGACATGTTTTCCATCGCAAGCACACATTTTGTGGGAAAAATATAAAAATTGTATGTCAGAAGATATATTGCAATTGATGAATTGCATTATATCTTCTGACATACAATTTTTATAGACACAATAATTGTTAGGATTAGAACCGAGGATTTATGTATTTTAATTTCAAATTTACCACTTAATCATTATGGTATGAAATCATCTGATCGTCGAGCTACCGACTTAGTCAACACTGATTTACAACGAAAAAAAAACAATATGACCATGATACTTTAGCAACAATTATCATGAACCATTACTGATGAAGTGAGCCATTACTGACAACAGAACAACAATTTATTTACGATCGGTTTATGATGACTGTTGCTGCTGAAAAAGGCGGTTTTTTTTCTTGCCACACCAGGTGGCACCGGTAAGACATTTTTAATATCATTGATTCTTGCTAACATACGGTCACACAAATGGTAGGCGAACGGCGCATTCAACATTCAAGCTGCCATTAGACATTCATAATAAACCGGACCTTATATGTAATATAAAAAAGAATAGTGAAATAGCTGCAGTGTTGAGAAAGAGTTCAATTATAATTGGGATGAGTGGCTCAATTCACTTGAAGCATTGCATAGAACTATGCCAGACTTAAGCGGCAACGATAAACTTTTCGGTGGTGCTATCTTACTTTTGTCTGATGATTTCCGTCAGATCTTGCCAGTCATACCTTACTCTACCTTCGCGGATGAGGTTAACGCATGTTTAAAAGATACTTCGATTGACCAAAGACATGCGCGTGCAATTGCAAAATGATCCATCCGCACAAATATCATATTGTCCTCAAAACAGTCACATTACATAGGGATTCATATTTGGATACACTTAGCGAGTGCGGTCTGTCGTGTGAAATATCGGAATATAAGAATTGAAAATAATCTAAATGTTGTCACTAAATCCTGTGTTGATCATATTTTTTTACGATTTCCCACACTACGTCCGTACACGGCGGTATTAGATACTGCATTGGCCGAATATCGAGGCATTATATTAACTTGTATTGACGATGATATGATGCGACATCTGCGCATGTACAGGAAGTTGACTAAAATAAATTCATTAATTACAATACTATGCGGAAAGAATTAGCTAAAGGCAATTGTAACAATACCAATAAAATGACATTACCAAACGATATCTATTTGTTTATTTACAATGCTTTCCAAATTGCAGTTCAATCCGCAACTTATGCCAAACCTGGCTTTTGAAGCGCAAAATCGTACATCTAAACAGATTGTTGATAACTTTGATTCTGGATTTGATAGAGAAGTTAAGAAAATAATTCCTAGCTGCAGCCTCAAATTTCTTCATGGAAATTCCTACTGCAAACCATTAATTGCCAGTATATTATTTAAAAATGCTACCTGTGACAAAATACATAAAATAATCGGCGGCATCAATTCACATAAAGCGCCAGGTCTTGATGGTATTGAAGTTTCTATAATGAAAGTCATAAGCAAAGATGTCTCGTTTGCTATATCTAATCTATATATGTAACATAAACAGCTAGCCGATAAACTCGATACTTGTGGTATTCGTGGTCCCTTACTCGCTTGGTGTAAAAATTACCTCAACAGTCGCTCTTATACAGTTAAAATAAACGATTCATTTAGTAAACCAGTAACACTGACAGAAGGTACAGCTCAAGGGTCAGTTTTGGGCCCATTGCACTTCTTATCTTATGTCAACGAGATGAGCAATTATATCAAACATTGTTCATGCTATCAGTTTGCAGATGATACATGTCTGTTAGTAATGATCCAGATAAAGCCACACAATTGCTACAAAAGGATTGTACTGCCTTATAATGTGGTGTCATGATGCGTACTAAATTCCAATAAAACAAAATAGTAATCATTAAATCACCTTATACTAGGCAGTTATCCTTAAAACCTATAATCGCCCATAATGCTAACTGTCTGCAAGTAGCTACAAATAGGTCATGCAGTTGTCCATATAACGAAATAGTTAACAAACATAGTTAAACGAGCGTGACGGCTGGCGAAACCAAAAGGGTTAGCCCCCAGCCAGCCGCACTGCACTCGATTGTGGTCTCCTCGAAGAATGAGATAGACACAGGGGAGGAAGTTCTCGCCCAAATTAGGGAAGTGGTGAAAGCCAAGGATGGATGGGTCCGAGTCGAGAAGGTGA
>DWMY01000098.1:0-50164 GCA_018249775.1 Heliconius hecalesia formosus
TTCAGTATAAAAAATATTTTTTTTTCATTAATAAACTATTAACTTTTTCTTATATATGGATATTTTAAAATAATAATTATTTACTTTAAATGATAACTACTGGAATGTACCTAACTTTTCAGTATAAAAAATATTTTTTTTTCATTAATAAACTATTAACTTTTTCTTATATATGGATATTTTAAAATAATAATTATTTACTTTAAATGATAACTACTGGAATGTACCTAACTTTTCAGTATAATTTTTTTTTTCATTAATTATTTATATGTATTATTGTACCAGAAGAAAGAGGTTATAATGACTAGAAATAAAAGTGGTTGCGGTATAAATAGATACACGGATATTACGATGAGACCATAACCTTAATAGGTCGAACTAGCGATATAAAATTTGTAAGGACTCAGACAGGAGGAAATCACACATTCCATCTGGCTTGTACCGATAATATAAGTTAAAAGTTTATTGATGTAGTTGATAGCTGCTATGTTTTTCCAAATCTATAGTTAAGTTTTTAATTGTATATAAAAAAACACTAAGCTTTTATTAATTATGTTGTGAAAACATAATTAATAAAAGCTTAGTGTTTTAATTTGCCGAACGTGTTTTTATTTTAAGAAAAGAGAAATACCTACATGATAATGAAAAATATTTTTATCTCAATTTTTTTTTTTATTTTTTTTTCAATTTCAATTTCAATTTATTTGCAAGTATTACAATATCCTGCTTTTTCCAAACAGTCGCCTAATTATTAAAGCTGTGTGTGACAAATTCACAATATCATAATGTAAATTTCCTGTTACTGATAGTAATGTTTGTATGACAATCAATTCTACGTTTTATCAATGCTAACTAAATTCCATTAATAAACTTTGTAATTTACAAACAAACATTCAAACATTCTAATAGTTTAATTTTAAGGCATTTATTTTATGGCAAAATATAAAAAAGACAATGATCAAATTGAATTTAAGAAAAAACGGAACAAAAATTTTGGTATGAAATAGGTAAGTAACATACAATAAAACAAAATTGCTTAGCTAGTGTTAATTATTTCTTTGTCTGATTAATATATATAATTTGTTAATTACTTTTTACTTCAAAATTTAATGTAGGATTCATTAATGCTTAGTTTCATATAGCTTAAGTACATCATCTTGCCACTTCTTATGCAACTGACTCTATGCGATCGCAGTTTCCCGAGTATAGTAGAGACTCCAGACAAATAATAATATGTACTAAAAAACTAAACGAAATGACTTTCAAAATGAAATTTCCTAAGCAGTATTATTGTAAAACATATTATTTTATATACTATATTTCACTTAAATATATATTACATGGATAAGTGCTTAAGCGACCCAGCCGTACGTTGACAAATTGTTGAGAAATGTTCCTGGAGTATAAGCACTCGAGCCGACTACGGGCAGACAAATAGGCTCTACTTTTAATTCAATATAAACGTGAGCATTAAACACTTGAAACGTGGAGAGTATATGTCGCTTGTACAAGTTTTATTATATTTATTCATCTCTTTTATATATAAAAGAGAAAGAATTATATATAAAATGTAAAACTTTTATATTTTCATAAGCTATAAAACATGCTACTTCACTTAATATTATCAGAAACAATTTAATTAAACACTTACAAACTGTGCCGGCAAAATCCTATATAACGGGTTCGGAGTGTCCGAGAATAGTCTCTCAATTTGCAAGTAAACAAAACAGACCGTACAGTTTTTGTTCACAGAACGAATCGATGGTTAAAACATCGCCTATACACATTTCGTAAGGCAGAAGGCATGACGCACTGGGACGAGAGTGTCGCCAGCCTCTACTGCGGTCGGTGCGGGAGTCACTGTACTTGGAGCGGCTCTACCTCTAGCTACACTTGTGTAGGAGGAAGCGCGTGTCCTGTGCCATTTGTGCGCACGAAGCGATCGCCCAGCGACATCTCTGTGAGTTTTAATTTTTTATGAACTAAAGAAATTTGTGGCGCCATCTCGTGGGCGGTATGTTAGTTAATATTGACTTTATATTTTGAACGAATTTTGTGTTATAATGTAGCATATTAATATTTGCTCATTTAAGTAAATAGTGTGTGTGTTACTATTATTTTTTTTTTGGTCAAATGAAATATGTAAACGTGTTAAATTTTATTGCAGTGCCACCTACCGTAGAAATTAATAAATAAAGAACTTCCGGCCCGAAATTTACTTCGTGTGGTCATATGAAGTAGATGGCGCTATGTACATTTATTATTGATAAAATTGTCGTAATGTTTGGGAACTAATCACAAATTAGGAACGCTTAATGTTTTTTAAAATTAAATAAGTACAAGCATTTCAATAATTAAAATATTTTTATGAAACAAGAGTGAGAGGTAAGACAGAGAGAGGGAGATCTTGGTTGACCTTCGAGAACATAGTTTCAATGATACTGGAGGAAGATTAAGAAAAGAGCAGGAGGACCTCAGGGGGGCATGTACGAAGAGGTTGATGACAGTGGATGAGGCGAAAGAGGTATGCAGAGATCGTAGCGTTAAGGACTCCCTTCTCTATAGTTATGGGTTAACTAGGGTTATACTGTGAAGCTAAAAAATCAATTAGGTATATTGATTCAAGGCATTTTATTTCTTTTGATTCTATCCATTTGTTATTACATTATATTATTTTTAACTACAGAACATTTTTAGCAGTACCTTAAACTATTAGGATGAAAATCGTGAATTCGTATTCTAATAGAGCTCCTAACTATATATAGGGTGAAAAATATATAATATAATAATTTGGTGTTAAATTAATCTTATTATTTTTAACATTTTTTAAAGTGTTAGTTAGTTAGTTTCCACACGTAGCGGGACTCGAAACCGCGTCTCCTGGAAACTGACCTGGTCGGTCGGTTCGGTATTTCACTTTATTATTATATCTTTTAATAAAACTGTACTATATAAAATATGTCTGTAATATCTAAGGTAAATCGACCCATCTTGAACGTGCATTAAATTTATGCTAGTGACGTGTCTACCGATCGTTCAATCAGGCATCAAATTTAAATCAGAGTAGCCTTCACCGAGCTAAAAATCGACGGAAAAGATATTTGTAACGGGCGAACTTTTCATCGTTTAGTATATGTATAACGAACAAATGTTATGTTTATATTTTTATATGATCATAAAAATTGTTAGTTAATTTGAGGCTAGTCGAGGCGCAGAGACAAAAATGGGTAACTGTATATGCGACAGGTCGTGGGTTCGATTCCCACTCGAGGAAACGAAATATTTAATACGCTACATCTGCCTACACTGCTACACGCGGGATAGAGCGTGAAGCTGAAAACAAAAAATGCCAATTATTCTGAAGTTTGTGAATAACGAACGCCGTAATTTACTACTACTTTAGTTGATTTAAGACAAAGCCATAACGGAAACGTGTTTGTTTGAGCATAGAAAGAGGATGTTTCTACAAAAATATATCGGTGTCAATTAAACAATAGCCGTGTCCGTTGCTGCGTAACATCCGGAAAATGTCACACTTATAACGTTATTTGACCTAGCCCTGGATAGTAAGCAAATTAGCAGTAGGTATTGTGAGCACGAAATTTAAGTACCTAACGTTCTTGTTAATTGTAATTATTATTAAACACATTTAGTTATTGTAGTGAAAAGTTAATGTGTTTTTGTAAAATTACTACATTGGCTATAGTTTGCTTGACATAGAATATAATATATATATCTTCTTTTTATTTATTTTTAGGGTTCCGTACCTCAAAAGGTATAAACAGAACCCTTATACGATCAGTTTCTTATCCGTCTGTCATTGCTATTTAACTCAAAATCGCGTAGAAGTATCAAGCTGAAATAAATATCAAATATTCCGTTCTGTGGCCCCTTGAAACAGAGAAAAAAACAAGCTTCTAAGTTGACGCAAGCAAAAGATAAGAGCATTTATGCATCGTTTTGGCAGCGTTTTGTACGAAATTCGCCGCGTCATCAAAACCTATAGGGCCCATGAGACCCCATGGACTTACAGTTATGAAATTTGGCACAAAGTATATATATACAAATAAAATGAAAAAAACAAACTTAAGTTTGTCAATTTTTATAAGTTTTACTTCCTGTTGACTTACTTCCTGAAATTGGTACGGAAGCCTCGGTGGGAGGGTACCGTTTTTTTAAAGAGTAATACTATAATATATACACCGAAATTATCTTAAAGGAGACTGAAACGGTAGCATACATTCCTGGGCCCAGAATGTAAAGAGATGAAAATGGTATAATTTAATAGATTCAGGTACATCATTTCTTTCCTGAAAATTCTGCCAGTTTGACAACCTGTGAGTTGAGTTATTAGATGTAAAATATAACACAATGTAAAATATGATTGATTTTAATCCATTCAAATTCATTTCTTTTTGTTTTTTGTAATTAATTGATATTTGGTTTTTATACTGTAATTATATGCACTAATAAGTGTGTCAAAATACTTAGACTTAATATATAATTAAGGATCTAAAACTGTTTTTCTCATTTATCTCCGCTTCCAGATTGTCAATTTAACAGATTTTTAATATTCTAAAATTAAAAAAAAATACCAATTTTTTGGACTATATCTCAATTCTTTACATTTGGGCCGTCACATTTCATACTTTCCGTCTCCTTTATTTTATGCATCTTTAAAAAGTACCAATACGTAAAAATTTTGTTTAATGGTAAGACTATTTATTTCTTAAATTCAACATACAGGAACAGTTTGCGAGACTTAAGATGAGCTTTGCATTTCTGTGAATAATAATGAAAGTAAAGCCAGAAAAAACTTTTAAAATAAAGCTTATTATTAGAGAAATTCTTTAAAAAAAATCCAACATAAAAAAATTATATTGCATCCTCATAGTTCTTACTCTCGTTTATATATCGTTTGAGTTAATAATTCATTTTTGCGTATCATCATTAATAATGTTTTGGCTATGATTTTGTTGTTGCTTGGTCACATACATTTTTCGATTCTTGTTCGGTGATCTATTGTTCACACTTTATCTTTTACTTTTAATAAATTGAACACAAAAATAAAATATTAAGAATCAAATATATGTGGAGTACAAGAGGTATAGGCCGATTGTCAAAAAGCAGTATAAACCGGCTTATCAGGTGACGTTATACCAACACTATATGTGAACACTCACACAAATGCAAAGCTCAGCTAAGACCGCGCGGACTGTACTTACTGCAATCGCACACGATAGAACTTAGTTTAGTCTAGTGTAAATATGAAAATAAAATAAGAAACAGGTACGTACGTAACAAACTTCCTTTAACGTTATATTCATTACGATTCTCGTTGAGCCGGTCACAGGTATCTTTAGAAAGCTGTGAAGAGAGACACTCACATTTCCTATATATTACTCTGGGTCAAGTCTCTATATTGTATCTTTGCATTGGACCATATACAAAATAATAGAACCTGGAGAGAAAAAAAAAGATTTCAGGTTAGTAGAGACAAGGTAAAACTCATTTAGAAGAATTTTTTTATTAAATTTCATTTGAAATAAGCAAATAAAATAATACCATTATTTATATTATTTTACAATTACTGTAGAATTATAAATATATAAATGATAAAAATAAAAAATAAAACAGAAAAATCCTTTAATCACACACTTTATAGTACTTTTCTATAAAGTCTCCTTTATACTCCAGATACTTAGGATATCTAATAGTTATGTACTTGAATATAGAAATTATTAGACTTAAATATTTTAATTTATTCACAAACCACATAACAATAACATGTACTAAAAAAATCTTTTACGTCTATCATTTTATTTGAAAACAATAAAAAGCCGCGGCTCGATCCTTTGCGACCTATAAAATGTATATTGTTTATATAAAATCCACGTCTTCACATCTATTTTGCATGACCATTAGAGGTTTAGTTGGAAGACATTTGCGGAAATTCATTAGAATGCTATAGAAGCTCCAGGGTCCTTCTAATTCAATGCTAGGGTGACCTTTCAATAATTATTATTATATTTTCTAGAAAGTTATTATAAGTTACAATAATATTGGTTCGATGTTACAAATTAAAAAATGTATATTTTTAAAATATATATTTGTAAAAATATTTTCTTTCGAAACATTTTAATGTAACATAGGTATTTTATAAAAGAATATATATTTAAATTAACAACTTGTTAAGATGTTGATCGCTGTCTGTACATAAAAGATATATGAGAAAATCTATTTTTGGGGGCATTTAATTTTTTTTATATATTTTATAAATATTTAAAAATATATACATATGTTTTCAAAAATTTTTGTCTTTTTTTTTAGACATTTAGTGTTTGTTTTATTTAAATCGGTTAATAAATAAAAAGTTACATAACGACTATTTTATTTAAATGTTTAAAATAGTTTTCGATGTATAGATATTATCTAAACAATGACATTGTTTCAGATCAGTAAATAAATAGTAGAAAAGTTCAAGCGGACGAAACCTCGAACAGGTCGCTATTAAATAGTAAAAACACAAATAGCTATTTTCATTTAAACTTGTAAAAATAAGTAATAAGGAATACAATATCATAATAGAAAGGACTATATGTTGTATATGGTCAAATATTTCTTATTTAGGTAGTAATTTGTTCAAAGTTTCAAATAAAGTTCAATGAACACACTAAAATCAAATCAAATTAGCTTCACGCTGTATCCCGCACACAGCAGGGTAGGCAGAGGGAACCTAGTGTTAAGACACTCCGTTCCTCACTTTCCGCCGAGTTCTGCAGGCATTGCGTGTTGAGTGGCGGAACTCAACGGCGCCCTTTGCTCGCCACCAGAGCAAAGTAACGAAAATATAAATGTAAATAAAATATTTTATTTCCTCGAGTGGGGATCGAACCCACAACCAGTCGATTTTACAGTCACACTTTGTGCCCCTGCGCCACAACTGGCCTCTTTTACTTTTATAGACAACTCAAATTGCTTAACATTTTTTTTAAAAATGTGGTCCTCAAAACGAACTCTATAGTTTATGAGAAATATTCCTTTGATTCATATATTAAATCTGTGCAATGAAACCTTTACAATCTACAACGATTGCAATACGAAATATTTTTCAAGAGCTGAACAAACTTCATATAAGAATGATAAAAGAGTGCATATTAAGGCAATATCTGATTCTTCCCGGCATGATTTGTGTCTCAAATATTCAAAAGAGAAGTGAAAGATTCTGATTATCTTGTTATCTTGATTAAATACTTGAATTTACGATATTGCGGTAAATACTAGTTTTGTGTTGTATACTAAACCTACTTATCAACAAGTTTTAGACATTATTAAATTTTTTATGGTCGTATATTTTAATGTAATACGAAATGGTAAATATAAATTTCTATTAATTAACAGTACGTTGGTACTATACAATGAAAATATAATGATTTTTTAATGACGTTTATGATGATGATCACCACTTACATTGTACATATTAGAATATATTAACTTATATGAACATAATATAATTAATAACATTAAAGCGAGAAAATTGATAATAAATAATACTTATATTTATATAAATAAAGTGTGGTGGTAAACACTCACCGCACCTTGTTATAGTTAAGATGAATATCGAAGAACCGAGTTATATATAGATATAGATAAAATAAAAAAAGAGAGAGAGATCTTATATTCATAAAAAAATACATACGGACAATTAGTCCGTTATATTAACTTTGCATTATTTGAAATTCGAGTATAGATTTTATTTTCTAACAAACAAAGTCAAGGCCAGATCTTATAAATCCAAAAGTGTCAAGCACAATAGCCTAATGCAATACACAGGAGTATTGAGCGAGAGCGTTGGTCGTTGGATGCAATATAAATTGAATTCATAATATATTTTCCAATCGTGGCCGTGGCACAAAGTGTGACTGTAAATTCGACTGGCTGTGGGTTCGATCCCCACTCGAGGAAATTGAAATATTTATATATATTTATATTTTCATTTCTTCGCTCTGGTGTCGAGGCAAAGCGCGGCGTTGAGTTCCGCCACTCAACACGCAATGCCTCCAGATTTAAGCGGAAACTGGGGAATGGAGCGTCTTAACACTAGGTTCTCTCTGCCTACCCTGCTATGTGCGTGATACAGCGTGAAGCTGCTGCTAATATATTATATACTAAACCTCAAGAAGATACCGGATATTACAAAACTTGTACTCTCTTAACATTTACTTTCGTCAAGTTGTCGTAGAGACTGTGACAATGGGATGGGTTCCGTTACTCATATATTTACAATAATAGCCAGATTAGCATCAATAACGGTATGCCACACAATTTGAAGCTTTGATATGAACTTGAATAGCAGCTTCGGAAAGTTTTTTGACCCCTTTTGTATATATTCATTTCAACAATAATAATAATGTTTGTCTAAGAAGACGAGGATAAAAAAATTGTTTTCACTTAACAAAAAATATTTTATAAGACCGGCATAGAATATATAAAGTTGAAATCGAAGAGATCTTACTTTAGAAAAAGCCTTTGTTTACAAGTTTATATTAAAATAATATAATTATTTTATGTAAAATTTGGCGGAGATGACTGGAATATAGAAACCTATATACCTATGATTGTTATATTTATTGTGTATTGCACTCAACTTCCGCCATACTACAATAATATGGCGTTTCGTCAAAGAAAATCTAAGCCCGTATTTATAAGCCGCTCTCAAGTCTTAGATTGATCTTGAGATGCTATTTAAATTGATAAGTACATAATTTATGAATAAAAACAGCATCTTAAGATCGATCTCCGACTTGAGAGCGGCTTATGAATACCATCTCCAGAGATATTATTTCTCCTCTTTTCATTCATATAGAGATGTCCTCGTACATATTAAATCGGGATAATATTTATTTCCTGCTGTGTCACCATGATTGCTTTAGTCTTTAAGACAACTTAAAAAAGTTATGAAGTTATAAATGTTCTAAGATTTGTCACTTATTAAAACTCAGTAATCAGTACCTACTCTAAACAGATTCATATCGCAACAGTTATTAGATGGTTCCGCGTGGTTGATTGTATTGATTTCTTTGCAATCAATTTGTGTTTCATGTATTGTTTTAATATTTGTTTTGAACAGGTCATAATTCTGTTGTGATAACATAATTTACCCAAATTACAAGTGAATAAGTGACGTTTCCAAGAAGACACTATACAGATAGTGTCTAACTGTCTTCTAATGTGGTAATGTCTAATGACTGATTTATATAATTTATTATTAATTCCATAAATAAAGGCCATCGTGTTGTAGGCAAAAGCGTATGTCTGCAAACGCGACGGTTGCGTGTTCGAGTCCTGCGGAGTGTCTTAACACTAGACTCCCCCTGCCTACTCTGTTATATGCGAGTGACAGCGTGAAGCTAAAAAATGTTGACAGAAATTGAAATATTTGCCAAACTTGTAATTTAATAGATTCTGTGTAATTATTTCCATTAACATATCATTACTAATTACATTATAATTAGTATCTTATATTAAATTATGTATTATAATTATTTCTGTTAACAATCAGTTGAAAATAATTTGTATTTTAAATTATTCGTCATCATCATTAGCCTTTTGACGCTCACTACTACGACATATATGTAGATCTTTCTAAGGATCTTCTTCTGATTTTTTCGTGTTTTTTTAAGTTTTAAGTGATGACGAAACGACACCGTTTCGCACACACACAAACTTAATTGATTCGTGCTAGAAGTAAAATTTAAGCAAATGTTTAGTTATGTTGTTTGATTTATAGATACATTTGCTACATACGTGGGATCACGTAAATACCGGTATCCCGCGGGATTGAATGGCAGCCCTAGTATTCGCAGGGGAATTTATTATTCACTATTTCCTATGGCATTTTCTATTGATATATTAATTTCAGTATATTAAAATATATATAACGTTTTTAATAATATACAAAGAGGGACAAAAAATCTTTTTATTGAAAAATAGTTTACAACTCTCTTATTCCTTACATATACTTTCCATCTTGAACAAGTTGTTTTCATAATTTAGACCAAATCAGAAAATAACGAACCATTTTTCATCAAATAAAACAATAAAAAACAATGACCAGAGTACATAACCTTCGTTTGCGAGTAAGGAAGAAACTAACCTTTTTTTTAATTAGAGGTTAATTACACGGCTTTACTTAATTGTTAAATATTACCAAAATAATACTACAATTACAATCTCCACCGTCTTTCTCCATTGTCAAATCCCCCTTGGAGAGTTGCGATTTTTTTTATCAAAATTGAGATTAATGCTGTTAGTCCTACTGGCCTTTACAGCGACGCCGGTTGGGGAAGGAAAATGATACTCTGTCCCTTAGAAAATGCAAGCAGTACATTACTGCTTGAGAGGATATCGTTAGCGACAAACGCAGCACGCCTGCGGGATTGAAACCTAGACTTATGGCCGTCGATCGGGATTAACATTTTCTAGCATACATTATTATACAATAAAAATTATAAAAACTATATTTTTATAATTATTTTTTACATTTATTTACAAAGAGATATATTAAAATGTCTTCATTTAAAAATCATTATTAATATCAATATTGGAAAATACAAATAATATCGAATTATTATTATTTTAACTACAATTAACCTAATTATAATAAAAAAAACAATTAAATAATTTACTTTCAAAGCAAAATTCAGAAAAACGGAGCCCCAATTGCTACCTATTAGTCAACTTGACGCTGTATCCACGCAGTCTTCAGAACCTTCTACGACGTCCACAATTGGGTCATCGACGGTTAAATAATAAATACAGTGGAAAATTCTCGTACAATTTTCATTGGAAATACTAGAATATATGGTTAGAAAAGACTTCAAGGCATAAAAGAGTTTCAAATGTTTAAGAACAGTGTTAACTTTATTATTTAAATATTGCTATTATAGTTGTTTAAATATATATCTAGTATGCTTGTGGACCTAAAGTTTTTTTTAAAGCATCAGCTAAATAAAGTGCGCATTCAATCAAGACACGCGCCAGAGTGTCCAGAAAAGTTAAATAGCTGGAAATGGGCAATGTGTATTTTAAACTACTTTTAGACCTCCATAACTCGTAAACCAATTAGTTTACATATATTACACAAAATTTAGTATATTTACTAAAAATAACATAGCTTGTGATGTATATAAAATTTCAAAAATTTTAATCAAATAGTTATTTATATATAAACATTTTTGTGACTGACACGAGCTCGCTATTTTTTAACACCACGCACCAAACCAAATATCAACCTGAGAGTCCAGTACAAGTTGAATTTTATCGCAAGTGAATATAGAACTCGTCACCTATATCTATTTCCCATTCAGTTGTCGATGAAGTAGAGAACGACCCATTACTTAATATTTAACTTGGCTCTCATTTGAAATTTATGTTTTTGGAGGGACATCTTTAATCAGAAATTTATTATTTTAAATATCCCTCTGTATACTCTATAGCAACATGGAAGATAATTAATTAAAGGTATAAGAGCTTAGTTTAATATAATAATCAATAAAATATTAATAGAAGTTCAATACTTCTAGTCTGATACACAATTTTTCTAAATTTTACGCAATGATTACTAAATAAATAAAAAAAAAGTGAATATTTCATTACTTAACGGTCAATAGGTACTTTAACTTTCTTAAACCTGTTTTAGTTAATATTAAATAACTGATACGTGTGAGTTAATAATTTTAATACATAAGTATGTAAAAAGACTCTAATAGTGTACTAAATCGATATTTATGTATATCACAGAAATATTTATCGTGAACGATAATACAACCAACGAATTACCTTACCATAGAGTTCGTTTTTCAGCTTGACGCTGTATCCCGCAAATAGCGAGGTAGGCAGAGGTAACCTGGGTACCTAGTGTTAAGACACTCCGTTCTTCCATTTCGTTTCCCCACTTTCGGCCGCTCGAGGCATTGGCGTCGAGGAGTGGCGGAACTTAACGCCGCGCTTTACTTTGTCACCAGAGCGATGAAATGAAAATACTATATTTTGAATTTCCAGAGTGGGGATCGAACCCACAACCGTCGCACTACAGGCACCCCTTTTGTGCCTGCATGTAGGATATAGATGGGTCTAGATCGGTTTTTTCTCTGTTTATTTCTTATTTTATATACACGTGTGTACAAATACTTATCACGCTGCAGTTAATTTGCACATTTTTGTAATGGATAACAAATTTAAATAAGCCTTACCGGGCATAAAGCGATAACTCTACAATCCATTTCACTATCTCAACACATATTGTTAAATATGTTGACTCTTTGCACCAATTCAGACATTAAAATTGTACATAGAAGACGGACTGACATACATTTTTTTTCAATTTAATATGTTTTAGGGTTGCCGAGGACAAGAAAAACAGTTGAGAAGGGGAAATGTATAAAAGTGAATGTCGAGCGGGCGCGCGATTCAGTCGCACCGCGATCGAGAGAAGCAGCGGCCACGACAGGTGAGCCACAGCCGACACGCGGTCACTCAGCTCGAACCGCGACTTACCCTTAACCCGACTACACTTCCTCCGACCCCATGAGGTAAGCCCCTTTTTAAAATGACAAATTGAAACTTATTTATTTATTTATTTATATGCACATATATTAAAAATGCAAAGCGAATTACATTTTTTACACTGTTCGTCATTTATATTAATTTTGAATTCGATGTGCATATAAGCGGATTTTAATTTTCTATATACGTGTGCCTTCTGTGTGTGTATGTAAATGGATCCGGAAGATAAATGTTTTTTTTTTAATTTTCACTAAAGTATGTGAAAGCAAACTTACTTAATGTCGTAATGCAAGAAATACATACATATCCCCTCTCACCGCTGACGCGTGTGAATTATCTATAGTGTATTTACATATATTTAAATACATTTTAATTGCTATTTATATTACTTGTAACTAAGAACTACATAATTACTTCATATCTTTTACTACTTGAAAAGAAAAAGAAAGAAACGCAAACAGCAGTCAAATCTCGGTTTATTCATTCTTTATATTGTAGTGTAAAACTTTTGTATTTATTAATATTCGAAAAATTCTAAGTTTTAAAAATCATGCTTAAAATACTTAAATCGAACGAAAAGTTTTTTTGGTATAAGTTTTTTTTTATCTTATATAGCTCCCGTCAAAAGCTGTACCTGAGAAGAGAATCTATCGTAAATAAAAACATTTTCAAAATGCTTCTTTATAGATAAATGTAGTCAAATATAATTTATTTTTAAAATATATATATATATATATATATATATATATATATATATATATATATATATATATATATATATGGTTTTTTAATAGCTTGTTACAATAGAACATAAAACATCATAATTAAAAAGACTAAGCATAACGTATGTAGCGAGATATCCTAAATGAATAACGTAATTTGTTTTGTAAATACAACACTACATTGTATAAATATATTACTTAGGAACACAGTAAAATGACTGTAAACACGACAGTTCGATTCCTACTCTGTGTGTTTTCAAAATTAAAATGTTTAGATAATATTGCGAAGTGTGGGGATCAGTGTCTTAACACTACGTTCCGTCTGCCTTCCCTATTATACTCGTATGCGGGATAAAACAAACGTATATATAATAAACGTTGTATATTTACATTCACTCTACATAGTTATTTAATAAATATTAAATAACTATGTAGAGTGAATGAAAAAAATACTTAATTTAAATATCATAGACTTTTACTTTCAGATAAATTAAGGCCGTTATTGTAGTTATAAGGTTTAATATAATTAATGATTACTGATTAGTTACTCTTTAAAACACAATGGCTTCTACATTAAACTAATTATAAGTAAATTAATGTTACATATATTTAAGTAGCAAATTACAGATTTATTATCCATTTCATAAACGATATTGTGAAAACGAAACGAACGAACAAGGAAGGTAATTGCTGTTCTTAGCATTTATTACGTCGTATTTGTTAAGTATTATGTCAAATAGTGTAGATATGATCTGTAGAGATGAGATACTTATTGATAAGAAAATTATGATTATTTCTATGTACATAAAATTGAATAGAGTCGTTAAGTTAATAGGAGTATTAGGTTCCCTGTGAAAATTTAAATGGTTGAAGGATAAGGGTCCGATTGATTGAAGTATAGAATCAAACATACATTCATACATAGACTGGATAAACACATTATCCTCTTTTGCGAGCAGTCGGGTAATATATAATATTAATAAAAATGTTTTATTATAAGTACGGCGTTGATTTCCTCCACTCTACACACAGTTAAAAAATTCTGATGGATAGAGGAGAATGAAGTGTTTTAAGACTGAATTCTCTCTAACACGCTACGCTACGCGGGAAAGAGCGTGAAGATGCTTTGTTTTGTTTTATAACTCACATGTGCAATATTTGTTTTTATGTAAATATCGAATGTTTAATACTATGAACTCCGTACTAAGCGCGATACACTACACCTTAAATTGAATACTCGCATTTCAGAAACAATATATATTTTTTTATGTCATATAAAGGAAAATTGTTTTCTTTTTAGAAATTTTAACTTCTGTTGAACGAACTAATCCCAGGAAATAGAATTGAGACAAAATTTTCCTTAGTTATTAGCCTTTCTTCGTAAATACTCGACGAAAGTCTATATTAAATTACATCCGTCGTCTCGACGTAACCAACTGAGAGTTACGTCGGGTCTGCAAATGTCCCGTGTGTTTCTCGCACCTCTTACTTATTGCCATTTGACCACGGGAGCTAACTATTATTAAAAATAAAAATCTAATATTAAAATGAGGCCAGTCGTGGCGCATGCACACAAAGTGTGACTGTAAACGCGACAGGTTGTGGGATCGATTCAAACTCAAGGAAATTAATTAGTTAATATTTTCATTTTTTCACTTTGTTGCGGAGGCAAAGCGTAGCGTTGAGTTCCGCCACTCAACGGGTTGTATTAACACTAGCCACTTCCTTCTACCCAGCTTTTGTAGGGATACAGCGTGACGCCAAAAAAAATAATTTAGCTTACAATAACTTATTTAGTGAACATAATTTATTCAAATGAATATATCTGTTAGTAACTAAATCAATTTGAAGATAAATTATAGATATAACTATTGCACGTGGATCCAATATCCAATGAACGTACCTATATACGTACATATGTGGAATTACTCAATTATGAGAAATTCAAGTTCAGAGTTCCGCTACGTACGCTCTTGTGTGATCGGCAATTATTGGAAATTGCTCTCGGTATTTGATTTACATGTTTAATTTCAATTTCAGGTTTTATTTCAATTTTTTTTATTAATTTAGACTATTGCGTTAGTTTTGTCCATGATGCAAAGTATTTTCACTCAGTACTTCCCCAGCAAAAAAGCGGGGAATGCTTAAAACAAATAAATAAATAAATAAATAAACAATAAGAACCTAATATTAAATACAGAGCGTAAATTAAAATAATTTAAAATTTATGTGCTGGTTTAAATGAAGATGAGAAACAGGTTCTTAATATATATTTTTAATGTTCTTTCTGCAACGGTAAAAAAATACATTTGTTTATGTAAACGAAGGGATAGTAATTATTATATTTTATGAGTCTGCCGTGTCGCAATCGGTAAAGCCTGACCGTAAACGTGATGGTCCGATCTCCACATGGATTAATGTTTATATTTAAATTATTTTCAATTCCCTGCTCTGATACCTAGACAAATTGCGGTGATGAGTTTCATTGGTCAATACGCAATGCCTCGAAAATTGGGCAGAGAGTGTAAAATGAAGTGTCTTAATTCTTAAAACTCTAAGGTTTCCCTTGCCTATATTGCTATGGGGCAAAAAGCGTGAAGCTGCTAGCTATTATTATATTTTTTAAATAATTACAATAACCTGTATATAATAAATAAGAAAAGTGTGATATTTACCGATTCGCTTAATTAAATCGCCATTTAATTACTCATCCAATACAAACGTTGTACAATGGATATCTGTTATAATTTATGTTAATAGGATAGAAAAACATTTATAAAAGTTAGTAAATAATTTTTATATTAAAATTATTTATAGCAATTAGCCAATACCAAATAAAATATCTCTTTTTTTTTGTAAAATAATTAAAGCTGTCGCGGCGCAGTGACAGCGTCTGCCCTTCCATTTTTGTCTGGTGAACACGTTAGTTCTCAGTAACTATTGGTTCGAATTCAAAATGTTTTGTGGACCATTTATCAACGTAGTCTATTGGCATATTATAACACTAATTGATTTCGATGTAGTCCACTGTACCCGTGATGGATGTCTTAGTTATTACAATTTGAATACGTGGGTAAAAGTTAGTGTCACTATATGTGGTAAAGAGTGTGAGTAAGAGAGAAAGTTAAAAAAGCAATTTGGTACATGAATATGAATTCATTAGTCTAATTTGTCCCCAGTCGCGTCTCCGACGCGTTTGGTTTGCTTAGAACAGCGAGCCTCCCAACCCGATCGACGGCAAGGCTAGGTTCGCATCCCGCAGGGGACGCTCTTGCCGCCATCGACATCCTGTCAAGCAGTCACGTAGTGCTGGCACTTTCTCTGGGACAAAGTATACGTTTCCCAATCCAATCGATGTAAAAGCCAATACCTTGTAAAAAACAATAGTCGTATTGTAACAGCATTTACCTCAAGCTAGAAAAAAAAACAATTAATATATTTAATAACAAATTATTAAATGGGGCCATCGTGGCCCAGGGGCACAAGGGCGTGACTGTAACGCGACAAGAAATAATTATTATTTAGTAATTATTTCATTCTTCACTTTGGCACCAAGGTGAAAGCCCGGTGTTGAGTTCCGCTACTCAAACGCTTCGAAAAATTCGGCGGAACATGAGGAACGGAGTGACTTGACACAAAATTCCCACTACGTGGGTTTTTTATTTCAAATTATAAAACAATGTTGCAAATTTACAGAGATTTTGAGTTTTCAAATAAAATCTCCGACTTACCGAGCGACAGGAACGAAAAATAGTTTTCCAACCGTGCGTTTTACGCCTCATTGAATCTATTCAAAGACCATACTATTGTTTTAATAATGATTTATACCTGTACAAAGGATTATATTATTATATTTAGTATTTTAAACATTTTATTTTATTATATATGTTATATGTATTATTATATAATACTACTAGCAATAAGTTTATGAAGTGGTATGTATGTTTGGGAAATATGTTCAGTAGAATATGAAATGGATGCGGAAAGGCGTATTGCTACCTGTAAAAGGGTTAACGGAGCCTTAGCTGCATTGATGAGACGACGAAACGTCAGCATAACTGCACGTTTGGCCGTACACAATTCAGTGTTGGTACCGACGCTGTTATACGGCAGCGAAACGTAAGTATTACAGAAGAAGAATGCAAGAAAGATGAATGCCGTGGAATTGCGATCTCTACATAGGATATGCGAAGTCAGCTTAATTGATCGAATCCGCAATGAAAAGATACACAGAATGGCAGGTACTAGCGAGTATGTCACGGTGAGAACTAAGAAGGACGTGGTCAGTTGGTTTGGATATGTCGAACGAATGAGTAATGAAAGAATGGCAAAAACATTTATGACGGAAAAGTGGGCCGTAAGAGAGGTAGGGGAAGACACCAGTTAATCTTCGAAAACAAAGTATCAAAGATCACGTAAAAAGTATGAAGATTCCTCGAAGTGCGTGTATGAAGAGGTTGATGACAGTAAACGAGGGGAAAGAGGTATGCAGAGATCGTAGCGTTTGGCGCTCCGTTCTTTCTGACTACCCCGCTAGGGATACAGCGTAAAGCTAGTTAAATTTAGTTTAGTTTATACAATATGTAATATAGGATAGTATGAAGCGCTAAGAAACGAGAAAAACAGTTCTATTTCTAGATTCATTATTTTCTCACGAAATTCTCAAAATAGTCGAGTTTGATGGATATACTAGATCGTAAGTGAATTTTAGTGCACAACCTCATGGGTTGTGTATGACTTAGTTAGCTAGAGCGCTTGGACTTAATAATTATATAATCTGAGAACGAGTAGGCGTACATTCCCGCGAGATATCTCGCTTGGTTTAAAAAACCTTCTCAAATTTCCATATATCTATTGGATAGATAAGGTTTTTTAAATGTAGTAAGTAAATGGAGAGAATAAATGATTCCTTTATATTCAAATATTTTATATAATTATGATCTTTGAGTTGTCATATTTTATTAGCATCTTACAAAAGCTTTAACTTATTAATTGCTTAACTTTTTGCTATCTCACATCCTATAAAAGAATACATAACAACAAAAAAGTTATAATAAGTATATCAAATTTTAGCATCGATGACAAAAAGTATTTATTACAGGGAGCAAACGCCAATTTTATGCAAAGTCCAAATTCCGTTAAGTTTGAAATTATTGTGGACTAATTATTGCCGACATCTTTTGTATTTAGCATCTAATTTCTTAAATTTGAATTTTAGATGTTCGAGACTTTTCCTTTTTAAACGTCACCGGAGAATTCATAGTAAACAATTTGGGCTAAGCCACCATTTCTATATTCTTAATAGTTTAGCTGTTCTATTACAGCAGAGCATCACATGTTTCAGAAACTGACCCTGATTCCTAAATGTTGTATTGTCAAAAAATTCTCATCATGCTGATCAACTTTTACTAAGAAGCTATTATCTTATTCTGAGGAAAGAAAGGAAAGGAAATAAAATATTTAATATTTTCATTTCCTCGCTCTGGTCACGCGGTCAAGTCAAAGTCCGTCGTAGAGGTACGCCACTCAATATGGAATTCCAGAATTCCGCGAAAAGTGAGGAACAAAAGTGTCTGAATGGAACGGAGTGTCTTAACACTAAGTTCCCAGATTCCCTCTACTTACCCTGCTAAAAAACTAAAAAAGTGTATATTGATCACTTTTACTTATCATTATTCAACACATAAGGTGGCAAGCTTAAGTCTGTTTATCTGTTTGTCCCTAACATGCCAGTCACGATTCTCTTGGACAAACTAAAGGTTCTTATAATTTTGTTACCTACGTAGCTTAAGGTATGTTGTTTACTTAAAATATTTGATGTCCTTTTACATTCTGTTTAAGTAAGTACGTCATCTTCGACCGCTCTTATTGGAGAAGATGCGTATCGTTAAAGGAGGCGGACATCACATAGTCCACGTTTTAAAATCAATAAAAAATACCAAACATTTATTAGATATCAATTCAAAGATATTTCATTAATATATCTGATAGTTTACGATCTAAGCTATTATCAATTGCTTTCATAATTATGTAAATGAAGTTATTTAAAATAATAAAAGCACGGATTTGTAATATTGTAATGACGATCTTATTATCCAGATTAGTTATTTGTAATTAGGGCTTTTTAAAGAGGAGTCAAAACTATTCCTGCCGGTACATTCCTTTTAAAGTTGTGGTAATTGTTTTTTTTTTAGATACACGCTGTATCTCGCACATAGCAGGGAAGGATTTTGATTTATATGTAGTTTGAATTAGCACATAGACTGACCGAGGCCTGCTGATGCCGACGTTCGGAGCTTCGCGGGTAAAGCGGCTTAGTGCAGCTAGTATTTATAATAAAATAATAAATTTTTATATGCTTTCCGATCCTGTTTCGTTAAAATTACTTTTCAATATAATATCCGGCAGAAAGTGGGGAACGGAGTGTCTTAACACTAGGTTCCCTGCTGTGTGCGGGATACAGCGTGAAGCTGATTTAATATAATATATGTAGAAATGTATGTACGCGCATATCTACCGCACGACTGCACCGAATTGATTTTTTTTAAAAATATTTTTTGTGATTTTTTATTGTTTATTTAGTATATTAGTATATTTTATAAAATCCGGTCCCTATGGGCCGGAATTTTTATAAAATTTCCCAGCTTTAGTTTTCCCTTAATTAATTTTATGAAGTAAATTATAGATGATGATAAAATAATCTAAATCTCGTAACTAAGCGCAACTGTTTTTGTTGATATAAAGTCAAGACATTTTTTTAAATATCATGACAGAAAATTGTTCATAAAAGGGTAGATTAAGATTTAATTAAAAAAAAAAAAAGATTTAATTTAAATTTACTTCTGTTGCTTAATAATAATAATAGAGTCTGTTTAAAATGGTTTCGCGTTCTGTGTCACTATCATTAAAAAATTATGCCTCATCACCTTTCTTACCCCAACGTAAAATTAGTAGGCAAAAGTTAGTTTTTTTTATATTTTGTTTTTTTATTTTTTGTCGTAAAGTGTAATGTTTTGCTTAAAAAGTTTTTATTTTCTTCTATAATAGTATAATAAACAAGAAAAAAGAACGCGTATCTATGTTGAAAAGCAACTCAGCTAGAAATATCTCAATCACGTTTTTTACGTCGCATAGGCCTGTGATTGCCTTATAAATTATAAAATAAAATAGGGACATCTGCCCTACAGGATTTTTTCATTAAATGCATCAACGTTTTTATTATTAAGAAAACGAATATTTCAAGAATACACTCCTGTGTGTATTCTTTCCTCGGTAAAAAAATGTTACGGTATGAACACATTTTTCGGAAAAGATCGTATGACAAGCTTTTAATTCTCAACATCGCACTTTGCCTGACACCAGAGCGAAGAAATGGACAAATAAATTTAAATAAATATTTCTTTTCCTCAGATGGGGGTAGAATTCACCGCCAATCGCGTTTACAGTCACATTTTGTGCCCCTGTGCTACGACTGGCCTCTCCGAAATTCGGTGGAAAGTGGAGAACCGAGTGTCTAAACACTAGGTTCTTTCTGCCTACTCTGTTGTGTGCAGGATATAGCGTGAAGCTGATTTATTTAATAGTTTATAAAAATAAGAATTAAGGAAAGCTTCCTAATCAAAGCTTAATATAAGTTAGGTTAGTTAGGTTAGTGCTATAAATTATAAAAAAAATAAAGTATAATATAGTTTAAATATTAATATTATTCAAGCTTAGAAACAATATTCTTTGACCTTGTAAATCATTTTATATTCCACAAAGGCTTTATCTCGCACTTGTACTGCGCTGGATCGGACAGTTGCTTTCTTTCCTATAATAACGTTATAAAAACCTAATAAAGCTTCGGCTTGGCAGTAAAGAAAGTTAATAGGATTTTTTTCTCTATCATAAGGTTTGGTTGTATGTATATATTTATTGACTGAATCAAACCAACAGGATTTAGAATAAGAGAGATTAAAACAGCATCACAAAGAAAACGTCATAAAAAATTAAAAACAAAATAAGAGTCATCAAAATCGGTCAGCGCCTTTGGACTATACAACGCCATGTAGGTGTTTCACATACACACACACACACACATAGGTAGATACGTTGTGTGATAAAAAAAGAAAAAAAAGCTAGAATGTATAAAAATTTTCAGTTTTAGCAAAAATCACAGTAAACATGTAAAATACTCACGAACATTATTACTAAGTAAATTGATAATGAAATTATTATAATAATATACAATAGCATGCGAGACTCGACTCAAATATAGAATTTTGCTATTATAAAAAACGTAGTCTCATTTCAAGGTTACCCCGGTCGTAACTTTAGAGGATAAGTTTAATGAATATCTAGTACATCCTTAATGAAGAAAAAGTGTTGTATCAATCCTCTCGGGGAATCACTGCAAACCTGTACATTAAGGAATCTTAAGGAAAACTAATGTAAGTCGAAGCTTATTTGTTCACTTTTTAAAGGCTGCTTTTTTTTTAATACAGTTTAGGCTTATTTAATATATATTAATATGGCCCATGTTCAGTACATATTTAGTCACGACGGATCTAACAGCGTAAACCTACACCAGGTTGCTAATGCAGTCTATGTATTATTTCTATAATCTCCGAGATAATAAACTCATTTTAATTTTTCCTATAATAAGTGTAAATTATATGTATGATTTAATTGAGCACCGTCGCAGCAAACGTTGTTCTTAACACTAGGTTCCCTCTGCCTGCCCTGCTGTGTCCGGGTACAGCGTGAGCTGATATTACAATATAAAAAACTCTGAAATATCCAATGAACTAAATGATGTCCAGTTCGAATGATTTTTTCTACATACAACGTACAATATGATAACACGACTAGGTGTAATAATGCGTTTATTTTTATTTAATTTCTTTTACTTATACATATTTTTTTATTTAATTTCAATAATAACGTAGTTATATGGAAGTAGTAGATAGTTAGTAGTAGAAGTGACCGCAAACGAAATTGCGTTAAAAAGAATATCATAAAAAAGAGTTAAATGAGATTGTTTACTAATTATTTATAATAGTATAGCAAATCAAAATACTTGGGCTTAGTTGAAATATAAATAGTTCTTAAGTTGAAAAATTTAAAGAAATTAATTTACGTATGGGCTCCTTAGTGAAGGTATAAATATCATGTTACACAAGACTGCTACTAACGAGGGAAAAACTTCGTTCTATTATTGTCTATTTCATTCTTGCAGTATCGATTTTGTAAATAACTGACACTTTTATTCAATCTTCTATATTACGGCCTTTTAACGTTGGCACTACGCTTGCAACAGTTCATTTTATAATTGACACTAAACCATTTTACAGGTTGAGAACCAAGAAAACATATAAAAATATCACTTTATGAACACCACCCACCCACGCTCAAATGGACTGTTGACGAATTAGCACAGATGTTCAATAGACCAATGTATAAATAAAAGGCAAACAGTTGATAGGCGGCGCCATGAGCTTGTTCCATCTCACTCACAGACGCGTCCACGTATGTTCCTATTGTACAAAATCTTAATAAACTATTTTAACTGCACAATCAGTCATCACAATTCAAGAAGCTCAAGAAAAACGAACTTGTAGAGAGTTACAAAAGAAAAATATATTGACACACATTACACACGACATCGCGATTTATTCTATGTCGCTTTTACTATTGTATTCAAATCGAACGTGTGACAATTGAAAGATAGATCATAAGGAACGCGAACAACTGCGATACGAGCGCCAATATGAATATATGTTACGCATATTTATGTATGTAAAATTTATTTATTTCCCATCATCTCGAGTGCTTCTTACTTGCCGCGATCGATGATCTACTGTTGATCATAAAAATGACTATATTTTCTGAGATGGATACATCCCATCATCGTAAAATGGCGGCGGTAGTAAAACATCGAACACACCATCAATACGTTACGTTCATTTTTATCAATTTGACATTGTGATGCTTGTGACGGCGGAGTGATTTATCCCTAAGTACTTTCCATTATCACTGATATTCCTGTAATGTCTGAGTGAGATTAAATATTGGTGGTGTATAGTTAAAGTTTAAGTATCTATTGAGACATTGTTTGATGGTAAATGTTGGTTGTAGGTTTGAATACCATTGAGGAAATCAAATCATCATATTAAAATTATGTTTTATTAAATCGCTATGGTTAGCATTAGACTAGACTAGGGCACTGGACTAGGCCTTAGGTCCGCAATTCAATATAAAACGTCGGAATATAGAGTGGAAGCTAAATCAAGTTTCAGTCGGACTCGATCACCGACGTTTCCGTACCAATTCCAAGATTGTAGGTTAACAGAAAATACAACTTATAAAAGTTGACAAACCTAAGTTTGCACTAATTTTGTAGGAAATGAATTGCAAATATTTTTTATAACGTTTTTTTCTGGGCAATTTTGGGAATATCTAGTTTAATTGTATCATTTTACGTACCACTTGTTGCCAAATTTCATGATTCTACATAAACGAGAAGTATTCTATAGATGTTGATTGCGTGGCGGATTTGAGTTGGCGTCAAAATGAAGGACAAGTGCTAATATCGTTTTGGATGCGTTGAGTTAGAAGTTAATTTTTATATGCTATAAAGAACTATATACTGATATTAATTTCAGCTTGATAATTCTATGAATTCTTAAGAAAAAAAAGTCTTGGCAACAAAGTTTTCCTATAAGACTCCCGTTTTGTCTTATGTGGTACGGACTAAATGTATATAACGTTAGGTTAATTTACCTACCGCGTCACGTGCGGGACATGCGTCACGTAAAAAAAACTTTCATAAATAAAATAATAGTTCAATTCATTTTCGTGTATTTAATATATAGATACATATTTCTGATAAAACTCCACCGTTTCTAACCTTTTTCAATTAACTATACCCTATAAAACATAGAGTAGCAGTAGGCCTAGGAGACTCGACCTACTAAGTTAATTCCTTTTATGGCCAATATGTTCGTTTTCTGTTAGAGGAGCACTACTTAAGTATTTACAATTTAACTTTCTTGTTTTGTAGGACGCGCGCTGCGTGCATGTAAACACGAGCGCACATATTTTAATAATAATGTGAGAAGCATGGTATTGATAATTTCATTAATAGCCGTTCATTAAAGCCACGAGAAAACTAGTCGTGGAGTAAGAACTTTAGCGTCGCAGTTTTAACGTGAACTCAAAACTAGTTTAAAGTAGATACGGCGCATTGGTAGTGTATGTTTATAGGTGAAATTGAGCTCATTGCAGGTTTCCAGTTTTACAGCCTAACGTCATAAAAGTTTCTAATCTAGAATGTTAGAGGAGTTTGTGGTGCTGATAAATGATAATATTTAAAAATTTATGCAAATTACTTATATCGTACGATCTTTGTACAGTACTTTAATATTTAGTGATTTTATTGATCTTCTTTTGTACCATGTAACACACTAACAATAACTTTTTTTTTGAAGAATACAGTGAAGCCTGGTTAGATGGGATCTTGAGGGACCAAAGATTTCGTAACTAAATGGTACTAAGACAGTTTTCATTTATACAGTTTCCAGTTAGACAGGCTTAAAATTTAAATTCACTCATTTACAGAGGTGCCCCGTTTACTTAAAAAAATATTTATAAACAAACATGTCAAAAACCGACTTTACCCGATCAAATTCTTCACTTATAAAGGGAATTAAGTCCCAATTATAGGTAAGTCAACATCGAAAACACCCTAGAAATAAGATCTCATTTGACCAGGTTCGAAAAGTCCCATTGACTGAGGTAATTCAGTGACGAAATGCTGGGACCTGATTGAAATTCTCAATTATAGACGTTTCTCAGTTAGCCAGGTCCTACTTGACCAGGTTCCACTCTATATATAAAGAAAGAAACATAACCTTCGACCAATTAGTCTTTGAAGGCCGTTGATGGTAAAAAAATATAATTTACATGTTTTTCTAGCACGACCACCCAAGCGGTTCCGATAGTTGAATATGGAAGACGTCAATCATTTACACACACACACACACATCCACAGAATCAAACGATAAAAATTATTTTTATTCTGTTATTGATTTATTGAGCCTGGATCACGGTCTGCTGATCAATACTATCTATTACTTCCCATTCAATTGATATATGAAACGACGTCTGCCAAAAAGCTTTTGAATTCTTATCACTATAGTTAATAAATAATGTACTGGTTACTATTTTTCTATTTTTTTTTTGTTATCAATATTATACAGATGTAACGTACGGCTAAGTTTGAAAAGCATTACACAATAAATCAAATCAGCTTCACGCTGTATCCCGCACACAGCAGGCATAGGGAACCTAGTGTTAAGAGACTCCGTTCCCCACTGAATTCTAGAGACATTGCGTGTTCAGTCTCAACGCCGCGCTTTGCCTCTACAACAGAGCGAAGAAATGGAAATTACCCAGTCAATTGGCTCAAAACCTTTAATTTGTAAAATAATATGTTTTCGCTCGCGTTACACTGTTATGTAAAGATTTCTATTTTACTTCCTGATACATAATAAGTATAGTTACCAATTTAGTGTTCTTACGATTGCTATTTATATATAAGTAGAATTGTTTAAATTTATATATATTTATATCAAATCATAATAATGTCGTCGCGTTACAATCGCAGTGTGTGACTGTAACGCGACGGTTGTGGGTTCGACTCCCACTCAGGAAAATGAATGATTATTTATTAATATTTTCATTTCTTAGCTCTGGTATCAAGGCAAAGCGCAGGGTTGAGTTCCACCAATCAACATGTAAAGGCTCGAAAATTCGGAAGAAAGTGGGGAACGGAGTGTCTTAACACTAGGTTCCCTCTGCCTATCCTACTTTATGCGAGGTACAGCTGAAAAAATATACACTAGTACAATTCCCACATAATTTACCTACTACCATAAAAAATAATGATAGGTATTATATCAATATCTAGATAAAATTCATAAGAATGCAGGGTAGAAATAGGCGACATTCTTCGTAAGAAACTTTTTATAATCAAAATATTTTAATATCACAATACAATAAAGCTAGCTGGCAAATTTTAAATAAGGACTACAAAAACTCAGTTTGTATAGTATTTTCAGGTTCCGCATTCCAAACAAAAAAATCGGAACCCTTATAGCAGTGGTGGCTTCCGCGGACCACCAGTGGTCCGCAGAAGCTTAAATATGACCCGCGAACGATTTTAATTTTATGACAGGTGATGGTGAGGCGAAGTTTCTGTTTAATTATCACAGTTAATTTTTACTATACCTATATGCATAGTGGTCCCTGCTACCAAGAATGATATAAAAGTGGTCCTTGATCAAGAAAAGGTTGGGAACCCCTGCCTTATAGGATCATTATGTTGTCCATTTTTCTGTATGTCTGTCCGTCGTTTATCTCAAGATTGTGTAGAAATATTAAGTTGACAACACATTCAAAAAATACAAACGCGCATTATCATTTTTGCTGCATTTTGTTTGCAATTACTTCCCACGGATCTATAGTTAAATGAGAATTTACAATACAAACAGACGAAAAACCTGAATAATGGAATTTAAGACGTATATCGTATAAAACAATCATTACAAACGTATATTTGTAATTCATATGATACAAAATGAGTGCAGACGCTCGCAAATTTAAGTTTGTTATCAATCATAAAATTGGCACGGAACCCTCGTTGGCCGAGACCAACTCGCATTTGACATGTCTTTTTATATTAATAATATCAACATATAGCTTTTACAACTTTTCTGCTTATTAAAGATGGAGGAATCTCTAGGAATTATTTTATGTACCTAATTACCAATATTGTTTATTATGGGTATTGAGATAAAGTAAACAAGGCTGTTCTTATTGAATCCAACTGAGAGCATATATATATATATATATATATATATATATATATATATATATATATATATATATCATATTAAGATCATATTTATAAACATTATTAGATTATAAGATACGTAATAGCAAAAATCGTGACTCGTTTCTCATCTCATGTTGTGTTTTTATTACCTATAAATGTTGTAAATGTAACCAGTAATTATAAAATTATTGATTTTTTGTTAACAACACAAGATATAATCATATATTTATATATTTATTATTTTGGTATTTTAATTTTTTATATTATACGTTAACAAAATTGTTGTGTTGTAGAGACAACAGAGAGAGCAGAGGCTCGAGAGAGAGACTTCGCAAAAAACAATTAAATATATAAATATTAAATATGTAGCCAGTGATGGCGCAGGGGCACAAAGTGTGACTGTAAACGCGACAGGTTGTGGGTTCGATTCCCATTCGACGATATTAAATAACCTATTTAATATTATCATTTCTTCGCTCTGGTTTCGAGGCGAAGCGCAGCGTTGAATTCAGCCACTCAACACTCAATGCCTCCAGAACTCAGTGGAAAATGGAGAACGCAGTGTAGACACTAGGTTCCCGCTGCTTGCACTGGTATGTGCGGGATACAGCGTAAAGCTAAAAAAAATATAAATTTTCTGTTACCAAGGTACAAACTTTGTAGCTTTCGGTATGGCACTGTGTATAAAAATAAAATAATTGTAGCATGTGAGTTTTTTGCTTGTGCGAAATAAGAAATAAAACTGAATAATTTTGCATCCCAAATTAATAAAGTTATAATGATGACGACAACATTCAGCTAGAATTATAAGAAAGTTTGTTGTAAATAAACAATATTTCGTGGTGTTCCTCAAATTTTCTACACTTTAACAAGCATCGCAATTTAAAGTTTTTGATTTGTATATAAAAATCAAAATATTATATATTAATTATTATATTTATATACTGGGTTAGGTGGTAAGAGGCAGTAGTGCCCCAGGGGCACAAGAAAGTCGCTATAACGCGACGGTTGTGGGTTCGATCCCCACCAAAGCAAATGCTTTGCGTTGAGTTTCGCCACTCAATTAACAAAAAACTCAACGGAAAGTTGGGAGTGGAGTGTCTTAACACTAGGTTTCCTCTGCATACCCTGCTGTGTGTGTGATACGGTGGAGCTGATTTATTTATTTTATTTATGTTATAAAACTTATTTTTCATTTCACGTCATCGTCATTATCGCCATAATTATACAATAATATTTCTTTGTTATTTATATATTGCATTAAACTCTAGAACGACACGGTAAATGAGTATAAGTACCGAAGAAAATGTAGATGAACTACTTACCTGCTATCAAAAGAGTCGAATCAACTTTAGAATATTTAATAGTTAAAGCGTGTTTCATAATTAAAGTGAACAGGATTAGAATATATAAAAAGTTATATATTTCAACCCTGGTATAAGGGTTTAAATAATATATACATATTTAAAAAAAAATAGATGAGGTCGAGGTCAGTCAAGGACGGATGCACGTGTCCCAGCAAAAGAGAACACGCAAGGTGTAGAATTCTTGCATCGACCTCGTGGTACGCCACGCATCGACACCACTCCCATGATCATTAGGTACCTACTTGCCACACGCGACACCAACCAAACGGTATATTTACATGCGAACTAATTAATATTCGCAAATACCTAATTATAATTGTATAAATAAATCTGGTAATAATTAAATAATAAGAATAGAGGTCGTAGTGGCGCAGCGGCACAAGCGTGTAGCTGTAAACGCGACGGTAGTGGGTTCGATTTCCACTTGGCTGTAAAGAATTATTACTTATTAATATTTCAATTTCCTCGTTCTGGTAACCAGGCAAAACGAGGCATTGAGTTCCGCTACTCAACACGCAATGCCTCATACAGTGGAAAGTGGGCAACGGAATGTCTTAACACTAGCTTCCCTCTGCCTATCATCCTATGGAAGTGTTTTATTGGATTTCCTTAAGCTTTAATTATCGATGTATGAATATTATTTTTAAAATAATAAAATAAATGATTGTGTATTATAAGCGGGCGAAGCCGCAAGCGGGTCGCTATTTATTATATAAATTAGCATAATTTCATTTACGATATTTTTATTTTACAAAACTGTCACATTAAGTAAGTTACTTAAATGTATGCAATCCCCAGTTATAAACCAGTAAATACATTTTAACAAGATTTCCGCGGAAAACATTACCGCTTTAAAGTAGGATACTGTCCATTACACGGATGATGAGGTTAGACATCTGTGTCACCCAATCAGGTCTAATTAAGTATATTACAAACGCACCGTCCTCATGATATTCTCGTATTCGCGCCAACATATAATATGCAATTACATACATATATCACTATAGTAAATTACTTTTGAATATTTGATTAGAAATGATGAAACGTCTTGTTGTTATTACATGTTAAGAATATATTTTGAAGGTTTTAAATTATAAAATAAATACGTATCTATATAGAAATTATTTTATTGTAACTTCTTATAAATTAAATTTTTCATTTTGTTTCAGTGGGGACGCCGAATACATCACCACAAACTACAACATGCGTAACAACGTGAAGTAAGTTATATTAAACTTACGTTCAATTCTTCGGCCTCACGTCGAAAGTAATATAGTAAATTCTTGGTTTTGTACAAAAAATTAGGAACGTAGATTCGTCAGTCACAAAAACATTTTTGAAATCTTCTTCTGTCCAATTTAGGGGTGTAGGGGCCCTATGTATTCGTTCGGTTTCATTTTGTGGTAATAACAGTGGTTTAACCTCGCAACGCGGTCGAACAGTTTAACAATCTCTCAGTCGGCTTTTTACTGTATACAATGATAGAGATTCAAATGAATTTATCTAGAAAACCTGTAAAAAAGTTAACATAGCATGATTTGAACCCGCATAGCAAGGAAACCATCCAGGTGCTCTGACTCCTATACTAACGTCACACATTCTCATAAAACTCTCGTACGTCGAAATTTTATTGTCTTGTTACAACTTATTTATGTTGTTAGCCTATCTGTAGTGAGATTTTTACGAAATTCTGCTACTAAAGATATACGCTTGCTACAACCAATTTATAATGTTCCTAATTTAAATATAAGAACTTCGACGTATCTCGAACGAGAACGTATGGCATAGTGGTCAGAGCGCTTGAAATGTTTCTAAAAGGCGCGGGTTCAAATCCCGCTAAGTGTGTAAGTGCAAAAATATTTTTTACACAATTAACCAATATCGAATGAACATTTCTTTTTGAAGCATTCGGCTTCGTCATACTTTAAAGTTGTTACTAATAAGAGTATATATTTAATATAAGTAGTTTATATTTATTTATGTGATGTTTATAAAAGAACGTGAGTTCTACTAGTTTTGTCTTATCTTATCAATGAATGTATGAAGCCAACAGAGCTATATATAGATACTATACAATTTTAATCTTCGTTATGAGTAAACGTTGGTGCATTCTTTCCGTTTTCCTCCGCTTATTAAACAAAAAAAACAAAGAAAAATAAGAGCATTGTATTGAGAACTCGTAATTGTAAATATTTTTATAATTATTCAAAGCATTTCTCTTATCTTAAACATTAGAGCAAACAACAGAACATTCAGGCAAAACCGGGACGACCGCATAGTAGCCCTTCTTTTAATTTTGAAACCGAACATAGATACAACTAGCTCTTCCAGAGCCTTCAAGCACGTATTTGAGCCACGAGCCGCACCCGATCTTTATTAACTCAATAAGTATCCTCTAAAGTAATATAATTTGCATTTAGATCACTCGCAAACCGTAAAGATTGGCTTCTTAAGTGTATTTCGCTTTTACCCAATTTAATATTTATCGTCTATCATTATTAATATGTAGATCTCCAATTTTTATTAATATTTCAATTGAAATGGCTTATTAAGATTTGGAAACAATCAATTTGAGGCCAGTCGTGGCGCAGGGTCACAAGCATGTGACAAACGCGACACGTTGTGGGTTCTATTCCCAAGGAAATGAAATATTTAATATTTGTATGCTCTGGTGTCGGCTCCAGAATTCGGTGAAAAGTGGGGTTAAACCGAAGTGTTTAAATGGGATCCGATTTTCTTAACCTGCTATGAGCGGCGTACAAGCAGTTGTACAAGAAAAGCTGAAAAAAAAAAGAAAACAATATAAAAATTAAGTTTATTTTGCCATTCTATTATTAAATTGTAACAGTTGATTTGACATATATGTAGGTATAAAAGCGACCTACATTTTTTATATTCTATTTTGAGCGCCCAAGGTCTACTTACAGGTGTTTCTGGATTATCCGTTAATTATAGGACACCCTGTATGTTAGCATAATTGTGATCTAGACAGGGCATTTATTTAAAGGCGTTAAGTATTGGTCGCGGGAACATAAAGTCGCAACTCTGTTTAATACGACCGAAGTGACGTGTGTCTTTCAAACACATAAATTTTCTTTCAAATGGGATTTCAACCCACAAATATGCTAACTGCCCTAAGCAATTTAATAATACAACGGGGTAAGATTAGTATAATATAAAATTACAATTTTGATATTGAAATTACTTTTTTGTAGAACTATAGAGACCTTGGAAACGTATTACAAAAAAAACCGCTCTGTTAGGGGTGAGAAGAGACGGTATTAGTGTAGTTCGATTTTTTTGCTTGTATTGTTCATAACTCAATATCATTTTAAACATACATTGCAGTTTTTGCAAATATCAGAAAATCAGGAGAACCAGTTATTACTAATCGGTTACTTTTAGTATTTATGATGTTTTTGAATATTTAATATGTTTTCTATAATAAAATCAATATCATGAAAAAGTAATAAAAATGTATATTGTGACTCTTACGGATATAGGAATGGATGGATATGGTATGTATATATAAACATACGTACGTAGTATGTAAGGATATAGTGCATATTGGTTTTTTCATGTTTCACGAGATGCTAACGAAATTATACAAGAAAAGTAAACATTGATGACGACAAACAATAACAACTTGTTAGTTACTATATGTCGTCATCACCGCACACTGCCGTATACTAGCTTTATACATTTAAATTTACTTTTGTTATTTGATAAAAAATCAGGCGATTTTAGGTCTAAAAATCGGTTTTATTTATATTTTATTTAAAACTCAAAAGGAAAAGAAGTTATTTAAACCGTTTATGAGAAATTAGAAAAAAAATTCTATTAGTTGTACTCCGCTTCAGAAATCATGCAGTGATCACTATGCATAGAGTTTAAATGGAATATGCAGAACTTACTTAGGCATTCTAACAATTTTAAATTCCAATAAAAATTGAAGAGACTTAGAAATAGAATAAAATAGTCTATATTTATTTGTATACACGGACAACTTATTGAGATTAGTATAACGAAGTGCTTCTGTGTTCGCGCGACTTGTCTTGAGAACCATACTTCTTGTCATAAACTGGTTAGAATACATTTGCATAGTATAACTATAAATTGTATTGTTTACAACAGGGTCAATCAACTCTTATATAACTGCTTTGCTAACGGTAGTACCGGATAAGTGGATCCTGCACCTGTGCCGTTATATTGATGTATATTAAATTATAGTTATATTAATTAGAACTAAATAACATATAAACTTCGGATTTTTCAGCGAAACGGTTTTCATTTAAGGCTTAAGCAATATTTTCCATTTACTTCTTCATGCTGACTCAAGGTCTTAAGCTTCTTCAAACAATATATATGTATATTGTAAAGAAAAAACAAGGAAAACAGCGGATCAATTGATATATATCAAATGTATTCGTGATCAGTCGTGGCAGAGGTACAAGCGTGCGGCTGTAACCGACATTTTGCAGGTTCGATCCCCGCTCGAGGAAATTAAATGTTTAATATTTTCATTGCTTCGCTCTGGTAAGGAAGTAAAGCACGGTATAGCGTGCCACCACTGAACACGCAATGCCTCCAGCATTCGGCGGAAAACGGGGAACAGAAGCGTCTTAGCACTAGGTTCCCAGATTCCCTCACTCTGCTTTCCCTACTATGTGAGGGAGCGTGAAGCTAAAAAAATACACATAGGTAATAAATATATATATAAAAATACATGTCTACCTAATACTGTGCATTTAATTTTAACTTAAAATTATAATCTCAAACGCGTTATATTGTTTCCGTTGCTCGTGACTTTATCTGTATCCGTGTTAAATTAGAGATAAAGACAATGTTCCAAAAACCTACGTTTATATCGATTTACCTTACAATCATATGAATGATATATTAAAGGAATTTTGATGTAAAATTTCGAAGTAGTGCATGGAGGAAATAAAAAAAATAATATAAATAAATTTTAATATATAGGGGAGAGTAACCCATATTAGACCACTTTCGCCATAATGGCATAAATCACAAGATCCTTCGAAGCTATAAAAATACAACAAGGCTTTGGTAGTACTTTGTTTCTTTAGCTTTATAATATCATTCTGTTGATATTGTAACCTAATGGTAACATATAAATAACAGGAAATTTCTAAAAGTTGTCAATCGGTCCAAATTACGCCACCAGTGCCACCAAGTCCCTAAATTGGACCAAATCTTAAATTATAGGAATAATTAGGAATTAAGTAAAGGAAAGTTAATTATTACGAATCATTATTATTAATATTTATTAGTTAAACATTATCAACACTTTATTTAGGAACATTTTTATGTTATTCAGTCTTAAAAATATTTCTAAAACAATAAAATATATGAAGTCAATTATGAATAAAAATACTTATTTAAACTTTTTATCAAATCTTCAAATTATTCAAACGAAATTGAAAGTCTTATAAAAATCAATAATAACACCTCTTAATGTTGCAACTATATCTTAGGCTTTCGATAATAACATCAGAATCATCTGCATATATTGGAATCTGCAATTAAGGAACTTGAGGATGGTCCAATATACAGATCTTGGTAGTATTACGGTTCGCCACAAAAAATTTTATCATGTCCTCTAAAGATTTGTATTATTTTACTAGCACATTAAGCACTGTAAAATGTGCTTCCTTAAGTAATATTTTACAGAATTGTAACTTACCTTCACGTTCAAGAATATCCTTAGCCAATAAGCTCAAAAATAATACCAGTACAATACAAAAACAACTTAGTTATTAGCGTCACGTCTATGATGCGTGTTCGACGTCAATACAAAATAGCGGAGTGTTAGTGGCACTATCGTGGCATATTGTGGTGTTGCCAGAGAAATAAAATGAAGTTAATTGACTGAGATATAGCATCGGTCCAATTTAAGCGCCGGTCCAATATTGGTTACTCTCCCCTATATATATATATATATATATATATATATATATATATATATATATATATATATATATATATATATATATTATTTGACATTAGCCGTTCGCATTGAAAAAAATGTCTAAACATCTTAAAACCCGTTTGCTACCGGAGGTTATTATAGCTAAAGCTTTTATCTCGTGGCATCGTCCTGCGATTCTTGTTATCTTTGAACATTTTATTTGATTGATTTCTTAAATTATGGCGTTTCGAGCGTGCCAGTTGAGCACATTTCATTTCGCCAATGTCACGTTGTATGGGAGACACACGAGGAAATTTGAAACATTTTATTTATGCGTGTTTAATTTTGAATAATATAGTTATTGCAGCGCTGAGTTGCACCACTCAACACGCAATGTCAAAGATTCGGTGGAAAGTGGGAAACTGAAGTATCTTCATGGGCACCTAGTGTTCTACTAGTTTCCTAGGTTCCTTCTGTCTAGGTGGCTATATGCGGGATACAGTCTTCCGCACACATCATGCATAAGAGAGTAATGAAGGTATAAAAAAAGCGAATTAAAATTATAAGTTTGTAATCGACTATAATAAATATATATTTACATATTGTAATATTTAACACGTATCGTAATTTTTATATAATAACTAAGTATAATGATTACAGTGCATACAATGAAAAAAATGTCTTTTTTTCTAGCCTCTTGTATATCTATCGACATTAGAAGGTGAATAAATTAATTTATCGAATTAAAATATGATTTATGTCACTCCTACATTATATTTGTTCAGATTTTTTTTTTACTAAGGCCGTCGTGGCGCAGTGACACAAGCGTGTGACTATCAACGCGATGGCTGTGAGTTCGATTCCCACTCGGGGTAATTATTTATTGTTAATTCTCTTTGGTAACAAGGCAAGGCAATCGGCGGAAAATAGAGAACGGAGTGTCTTAACACTAAGCTTCCTCTCCAGCCTACTCTACTTTACGCGGAACACAACGTGAAGCTGAAAAACAATTGTCAAATTTTCTGAGGTTAATATGAACTAAAATACAAATTTGTGTTTTGTTTGTTAATAACGCTGTAATTTACTTCTACTCTTTAGTTGATTTAAGACAAAGCCATGACGGAAATGTGTACGTGTGAACATAGAAAGAGGATGTTGGCTTCCGTATAATTTTTTATATATAAAATTACTGCAATCTGTTTTTTTGCGATAGAAAGTAGCATACGATGATGTCTCGTATATCCTTTCCCAAGGACAATACTATATATCTATGTACCAAATTTTATTAAAATCATTACTGTGGTCCTGGACCACTAGTAAAAGCGTAACAGACAGACTTTCGCTTTTGCATTTATATATTAGTAGAGATTAGTGCGTTCACATCTCATTATCATCAAACTATATCGTTATAAATATATTTTATGAAGCTATTACGGCGCAATGGAACAGCATCTAGCTATGATGGTTCCGAGTTTAGTACACACTCAGGAAAAAAAAATATTTCGAGTTTTCCTGGTAAAACCGTAACTCAGCACAAAATATCTTAAATTCGGGCGAAAAGTGGAGAACGGAGTCAATCTAGTTAAAATTTCTAGCGTAGGAAAATATGTATCTAATTACAAAACTGTATGATTTTTTAAAAAAAGTTCGTTCACCTTTAAGACGGTGCGCGTAGATCAGACCGGTCCGGGGAAATGCTTATTCCACATCATATATCCATAGTACAGACGACGAGTCGTGACCACTCTGAAGTTAGTAGATGCAAGATTTGATTTGATTTTAGGATTTTTCTTACTTTTGATTATTTTCTTCTCGAGTAAACAACATTAATATATAATTACTAGATATACGAGGCCAAAGCTAAAAAAATATTTAAAAAAATACCAATGGGGGAAAGTTTAGGAAGTCTACTTTCAAGACAGCCTCAGCTCGTCGAACGTACGTGTCTTGAAAATGGAAGACAGGAGTAGTGCTTGCTAGGTGCATGGTCCGATGAGAGTCATTTACGTTCAATTTTCTTTTGTATGTATTAACGAAATAAACTATCGAGGCCATCGTATCATTGGGGCGTAAGCGTGTGACTGTAACACGGCGGTTGTGGGTTTGATTTCCCACAATTGATTGAAATTGATTTCACACATTTCGCTCTGGTACCAAAGCAAAAGCGCGGCGTTGAGTCTCGCTTCTGAACACGCAATACCTCAAAAATTCGGGGAACGGACTGTTTTAACACTAGGTTCCTTCTGTATACCTTGCTATATGCGGGATACAGCATGAAGCCTAAAAAACAGGTAACTGAAAACCAACATAAATAGGTGCTAATGGTTTACAATAAAAAGACGCTCACATACATACAATCTTCTTGTTGACACAATAACTGTCGATATATGGTCGGTGTTCAAGAGACGTCTCCTATTTCATAATTGTATAAACATATTCAGCGAAATCAAAATAAACACTATATTATGCTCGATATCGCCGCTTTTTTCTCACGACATCAGCGGATTCCTCTGAAAATGATATCTTGACGACAGAATGTCAATCTTTAGGCTTATTTACTTTATATGAGCGTTTCTTAGTTTTGTTGTTATATTTATAATAAGTTTTAATTAGGATTTAAGTGAGTTAAAAATATTATATAAAAATATACATGGATTGTTATTCTAAAAAATATATTAATGCGTTGCTAATACTACTTAACAACAACAACAGCAATAACAACAATTCATTTAAAATATTAATAAGAAGTGTTGTCTTGATCATCAATAAAGTAACAATTCAGCCTTTACATGCTATATCTGACCTGTGAGACACTTGCAGCGGATGCAAATGAACATGTACGCCGATTATAATATACAAATATTCTAATACTAGAGGGCGCGCGCGGCTTCGCCCGCTTATTAGGAGGGAATCCAAAAAAAACCACGAAACACGTGTTCAGTAAAATATTTTTAACAGTCTGAATTTAAATTTTTATAAAAAACGGTGGCAATTTAAAGATTTTTCCATATAAACTTTCAACCCCTATTTCATCCCTTGAGGGTTAAAATTTTTCAAATTCCCTTCTTAGTGGATGTCCAGAATATGAAAATAAACATCTGCCCAAATTTCACGTTTCTACGCACAGCGGTTACGGCTGTGCGTGCGTCTTACCTCAGTCAGTCAGCACAAGTCCTTTTACAAATATAGATGACAGTTTGTCTTGCCGAAACATAATATAAACTTTTAAAGATAGATTATTTAATTTTATTCGTCTTTTTAACCGACTTCTATAAAAGAAGGAAGTTTGATAACTTCCTTCTTCAATCATCGACATCGGCTTGAATACAGTCGAAGTGATCTTCGACTGTATTCCAGCCGATGTCGATGATTATTGGAAAGTATACGTTTCAAGGACAGTTTGGTGAAAGTTTGGTTAGGTTCCGATTATGGTATCCGATTGAAATGGAAGAAGTCAGTTTTTTTTTAATTATAACTATTATCATTTTTCTCCCCAAGCTTCATCTATACTTAGTACATATTGTATTGGACAATATTGAGACATTATACACAGTATGTTTATCCAAAAGTAATTTATAGCAAAGTTGATTAAAAAAATGAATTTTTATATAAGCAATTATAGAAAATATATAGTATTACTGTATTTAGTAGTTAAAGAGATTACTACTTACATAGAACTCACCTTTAACTAAATGTTTTACAGGAAATTGTAAGGAAAGGACGATGATAACAAAATAATTTATTTATCTAACTAGCTACCTAGCGAGCTCGCGGCTTCGCCCGCTTAAACTACAAGAATATTTATTTACTAATCTGAATTGCATTCCTGTTTTGATATTATTATAATTTTAAAGACAATATAAACACATGTGTATATGTATTGTAAACTAAACTTTCAATGCAATCTAACAGTTACATACAATTGAAACGACTTTGACGTATAGGTATAATTTTTAAAGTTGTTTCTGAGATTAGCATGCACAAATGCACATACAAATTAATAAATATACCTATTTTAGATCCTATTACATATACAAATGTCGTTATTAATATTATTAAGAGAGTTCCTCTTATATATGGAAGATTCCATGTAAGGACAGCGATCAGCTACATTTTTATTATATGCAATTAAGGAATTTAGATTACACTTACTATATCACCGTACCTATATGTGTGTGTGTGTGTGTGTGTAAATGTGTGTGTCTTTACATTTTATTATGACTAAAAAAAAGATAAATACCTTACTTTTCGGCGTAACAGTGTGTTTGCGACGACTTTTATTTAAAATCATTTATAATTTTTAATCCGCTTTGCGCGAGATACTGAAATAAGTTACCTTTAAGAATCCATGAGAAGGGATCTGGTTTCCCCGGGGCTCCCTTCGTTCAACACCAAGGAAAATTGCGGCCAAGTAAATTGGGTTAGCAAAACAAATTGAAAATTTCGTAGCAATTTTCTCCTTCAAAGAATAACCACTTAGAATTTTCCAATTCCCTACAAAAACATTGTGTGTCACACGGCGCTGTGACCACACCGCTAATTACAATATTAGCTAAGTATCCGTGTAGTGTAAAAAATATATCATCAATTTAGAACCCATACGTGTCCGTCGGTATGTCACGACCACTTCATTCCGTAACTATTGGGACCCCATAGTTGAAATTTGGTATACATATAGGTTACCTAAGCTATCCACCCAACTGTCTGTTGTGTGTCTTCTCTGTGAACCGGTTTACGATTTTTATACGAAAATAAACAAATAGAGAGTGTTTTCCTTTTATGAAACTAATATTAAGATATTAAAAAAATATTTACCTAAATTTTAAGTGCAGTATAGATAATATTAGATATTTAAAAATTACGTTAAGGTTCCTACATTTTTTCAAACAATTGTAAAGTAAACACTTCAAATGGTAAAATATTCTCTCGTCTCTAATTCTCGTCCGTCCGCATAACTCCTCGATGGTGACGAGAAGGACTCAAAGTACCTTTTTTGAAGTTAACTAATCATATTTGCGTATCCTAAATAGTATTATTAAGTTGTAGACTTAATAATAAAACTCTAGTTTTGTCATATTTTTGATTTCAGTAAGATGTTATACAAATATTATATAAACGTTATAAATATACATATATAACAGTTACTGTGTTTCACAGGCCGTCGTTTTGGGCGCAGAGGACGAGAATGGAAAAGAGGTTACTATTGGCCGTTGGGGTGATTTCTGTGATCGCAGTTGCTTTCCTCGCGGCATTCCTTGCCACTGTTCTAGTCAAGACATCAGCTGATATAAATGGTAAGTGGAACTTGAAAATGATTTTATGAATTTATATATAAATATAATTATATATATCCAATATTTTTTTGCTTTTATTTTACTCAATTTGTTAACTCAATGTATGATGTTAATATAAACAGAATTACCCATATTAAAATATTATATGGTGTCGAGGCAAAGCGCGGCGTTGAGTTCCGCCACTCAACACTCAATGCCTCCAGAACTCGGCGGAAAGTGGGGAACGGAGTTTTCAGTGATTTAAAATAGTTATAAAACAATTGTAACTAATTAATATTATTCATCTCGCTTTTCATAGATTATGTTTTATATTTTTTTCCTAAGCTTCTTGTGTTGTACAAAATGTTAAACAAGTTTAAAATAGTATTTTATTTTTTTCCATAAAATTATACCTATATTCATAAATATATGTAAATAGTACATTAGCTCTTCACGGTCGACGATCATTGTGTACCTCCTACCTATAGAAACGTTTTATATGTATGTAAGGAGTTACTCGAGTTTCTTTCTTAAGCTTTCGTAAAGTAAACAGAATCTTTCGAACCTTCAATTATGAAACAAAGTATAAAGATATTTAAATATCCCAAAATACAAAGATATTTAAATAACTCGTAACTTTGTATACAAGGATAAAGTTTTGCAAATAAACAGTATTTTATACGTAGGTAAGTTAGATATAGAGACTGTGAAATTTATCAAATACGTTTCTTTTTATTTTTGTATATCACAAAAACAGTATCAAATTCCTAAAATTTATCACCATATTAATTTGATTGAGCTTTTTTGTCCTTGCTTTTTTGAATTTGTAATCATCTTGTTAAATCATTTCTAAGAAAAACAATATTATGTGCGTATACGTCATAAGTAGTAAAAGAGTAATTGTTGAAAACAATAAGTAACTGTGGATAACAAGGATATTTGGTACAACAATAATGAGGTAGCCTTTAGTCAATTATGGATTTAGGACACAACGGATTTGTATTCAAATTTTTGAGTCATGAAAGAGATATAAAAGAATAAACAAAAGGATTTAAAAAAAAACATGTATACAGGTAGGTATCTGTGGCTCGGTGCCAATAACCGATATGGGAGATTTGCAAAAAAAAAAGTACCTACTTATTTTATCACTTATCGACGCAACCGAACAATAGACACCTTCTACGTTATAACATTATTGACGTCATCGTTTGTATTATTGTTGCTAATAAAAAATACAATTTGAAATTGCAGTAATTTTTCTTTGATAGGTAAATTCCAACAAATTAAATATTATTTTAATTGGATTTTTTTATAGTTCAAAGAAAATCAACAATTACTCCGCGGTTTACAAGAAAATGATTTTGTATTGATTATAAATTCTTGCTCAAATCGTTTGACGTGAACAGACAACTATAGTTATTAAATATTCAATCGATTAAACACCTTCGTGACTCCTATGAGATGCACAGGTTTTTTTCTACTTTGACGTCCTCATTACTATTTTTATACTAAAGCGCAAAAGATATTAATTATTATTTAGTTAATTAACATGTTACTTACAGAAATGTAATATTTTTATTGATAATTATTTGTGAATTTTAGCACCTTCATCTGACAAGTTGTTTTTGCTCTTATGTAACCATAAGTACCTATTCGTCCATTCTTATTCATTCGCTAGACTTTGAAAAGAATTAATAATAACAGTAAAAAACAACATGTACTACATGATACAATCAAATAATCAATCTTGCGCTGTTGACCTGGAGTTTGCCTTAAAAGCGGATCATTGTAGAGCTGTCCCATCCCAGCCCGATCGAGGGCCGAAAGCCGAGGTTCGAGTCCCGCAGGGGACGCTCTTGCCGCCACCGACATCCCACGTTGTGCTTGCAATATCTCAGGGACTGAGTGCCATCTTCTCTTCCAGCCGATGTGGCTGTAAAAGCCAATAGGCTAAAATATCAACATTAACCTCATGTTCGAAAACAGTTGCAGAGCTACAATCTGATAATCACATAATGTCTCATCTGAATTGACGATGGACCTTTCAACAATGCTTACGTATAAAAGTAGTAAAAAATGTAATATCGAATGATCTGTAAAATGGTAACTTCCAAATTGCCCCACCGTTCCGTAATGGAGCGCGATTCATGACGCAAATATTTTGGTAACAACCTGATCTTATTTAAATCTTGAACGTTCAATATTAGATCACGTAGAATTTTGTAACGCGATGTCGGCACGACCAATGGTGACATTAATGAATTATACAATAAAAACACAATGCAATACAACCTATTTTCAGTTTCAATTGTATAAAATTATTCGTTTAAAAGGATGCCTGACCATATCGTACGAATGATAAAAAAAATAAACTATACTTATAAACAGCTAGCAGCTTTACGCTTCTTTCCGCGTAAGGTAGACAGAGGGAACCACATTTCGTTCTCTATTTTCTATATATTACATATTGAGTGCTGGAACTTAACGCCGTGCTTTGTCCAACTTGCGGAGAAATGGAATCATGACATTTGCATTGAATTTTATACCAGCAAAATTTAGACACAGCTAAACACGATGTGTGGCTTTTATATATTTTGGTTTGTTATACCAATGAATAGGAAAAAAGACTATACACGAAATATACCTTAATGCTTAAATTACAAGTATAATATGGTCTTGAAGTCAGTCAGTTTAGTTATTCTATCCACAGTGATAATTTCATAAATAAATAAAATTTAGTTTTTATACAACATACCTAATATACTACACCTAAATTATACTAACTAAGTAGCTACAAAAACCATTCGTTGTATAATTTAGTACGTTTTTTCATTTTTAGAAGGAAAAAGGTTTCATATATTATTGCCAAGTTCAAAATATAAATTGAGGTCAATACTAACCGGTTAGTAGGTGACACGCGAAATTTTTCCTTAAAATAAAATCCACTTTTTTATACAAGTTCCTGTGTGATTTAAAGGTTGCCATTAAATACCATTACATACCACGATATGTTTAAAAATTTCATACAATATATATATTTTTTTATTCTATAACTAAATTAACTATATGAAGCCAACGCGTACATCAAACGCTCACAAAATAAGACGTGAACGACAAACATCCGATAATCTGTCCCTATTCAATAATTTAAAAAAAATAATGTTGATATTGATAATAAGATTACTTTAAAAGATAATAATTTAGATTGCAGCTGTTAAATACAATATAAACTTTATAATAAATGGTTTATATAAATATGTTGCGCGTGAGTTTTTTTTTGTATACATTCTATATGTAATTAAATAATCAAATAAATAATAATAAAATTCAAATAATTAGTAAATAAAAATATACTAACAAAATGTATTTTTTGAAATAGAATAAATTTATTTATCTTTTTTTATTTAATCCAAGATGTACACTCTACATTTAATCCAATGTATTGTTAGCTATTTTGCTATATTTATAAAGGTAATGTAAACATTGTCGAAGCTGCATTGCATTTTAAATGAATTGATTCCTTGTTTATATTTAAATTTAAAAAAAAACCATTGATTTAAATAAGAACATTATTTATTTCTCCTTTAACTATGTTATTTTATTTATATATAATTATTTATTTATATATAATAACTATGTTATTTATATATATATATATATATATTATATGCGTTTAAAACCTTTATTTGTTTAAAAAGACATATTTCGAACATTAACGTTACTTATATACCTACAAATATAGAGAGATGTGTGTTAATGAGTAGTATTATGTGAAGATTGAGTTTCGTTTACGGTCGATCAAGCTGAAAAATTAGTAAACTGGTATTTATACATTTTATGATAACTACCATTTTTTTTTATTCTAGAAGTTACCTATATATTTTAATATGTTTATCTTTAAAAATTTAAGAAGTTTTTCATAATAAGGCTAATTTTGAACGTTAGGTTGTTGTGGAAGTAAAAAGATTTCACAAAATACTATACAGTCATCCATATTAAAGTAAAGTTTTTTTTAATAAATTATTTAGGAAAAGTTTAAAATTTAATTGATAAATACTGAAGTGAGAACGGTGCAGTTGTTAAGTGATATATTAAAACTAACTAGTAACTACTCATTTTATATCATCTAAAGCATGAATTTAAAAACCTCCATGCCCATGCATAATTATTAGCACTCTAAACTTTTCATCAAATGCATTACTCAAACCATTTATCATAATATCTACTATTACTGAATGCTCGTATTGTCAAAGTTATACAGATCACACATTTATTTAATTAACTGCTATATTTTTTTTAAAAAATATGAAAGTTAATAAGAAATCATTAAATGCAGTTATTTAAAGTTTGTTGAACTGTATAATTTCATTGCATCATAGCCTGTGCTTTGGAGCCATAGTGTGTGTCTTGTGTGTGTCTTACTCAGCTTGTCCGTCCGCCTTCTAGACATGCCACAGACTAGCGAACTAAGACTTACCCCGTCCATGCCGCCAGCCGTGATCGCCAGGACCGACAGCGACAGCAAAATGTGCAACGCGCCTGGATGTATCCATACAGGTGAGGAATTTCTTATTTGCTATTATTATAAGATAATTTAACAAAGCCGAATGTGTGCATGAATACCTAATAAAAATGGAATGAATTAACGAAATAAAAATTAAGCTTCATTAAAATGCTAGCTGCCCAAATGCGGCTTCGCCCGCTTTAACTTAATGTTATATTAGAGCAAAATTATACAGAATCTTTACAATTGTAGCCAATATCTGATGTTTAAGTTATATTATTTACTTTATCTAAACTCTATTACTTCATCTCAATCCGTTCGTTCAGTGGTTTTTCAGAGAAAGTGCAATACATATAACTAAGTATCGTATATCACCTTCTCTCATGAGTATATATAAATATTTTTTTTGTTATTTAAATATAAATGCATCCTGCATACAATTTGTACAAGCAACTTAAATACTCTATATTGAAAAACACATCTTACTTTACTATTGATCTTATAATTATGAACCTGACAAGAACATTTATAAAATAATTATTTCAGCCATCATGTAGGTACTTATAGGAAGTTAAGTTAGAACAACCATAAGGTTTTTTCGCACACGACTCTATAACATTATTATAATGAAATAAGCGTCATAAGTCATAACAACACTTCGCGGTATTAAGTATGTTAAAGCCAAGATTTTATTCACAGAGAAACAAAGGTCCATTCTTTTAAGATATACAGCTACTGAGCTTGTCTCACGTCCTCATCACAATAGGTATTCTTACTTCTTGGTATGAGTAAAATATATTTATGCGCTATAAAATTTATTAAATATTTTTTTTTTATACTATAGGAAGGTTTACTAAAAATGTTTTTGTAAAAACTTATTATTTATAGATAAAAATATCAATATTGTTCAACAAAGTCAAAGAAATTAATAATGATAAAGATAATTGTGCAATAATAATAATAAAATAATTACAGATACATGTATCGGCTGTAATGTTCACCTATATACTAATTATTTTTTTGTTAGCGTCAAAATTGCTATCCAATATGGACGAAAAAGTGGATCCCTGTGACGATTTCTACGACTTTTCTTGTGGATCTTTCCTGAAAAACACGCGGATACCTGACGACAAGACTTCTGTGAATACCTTCTCTATCATCACCGATCAACTACAAGAACAAATCCGTACACTTCTTGACGAGCCGATTGCTGAAGACGAACCTCGTCCTTTCGCACTCGCAAAGACGTTGTACCAAGCTTGTATGAATAGAAGTAAGTAGAGACTTTTTATTATTTTCTAAAGAAATTACACTTTTCATTTGTAGACTGATTGATTTATCTTTGCGAAATCTATTTTTGCTAAAAATATTTCTTTTATATAAACGACAAAAAAAAAAGAAAAGTAAATAAAAACAATACTAATAAAATTAGCACAGGTTTTTATCAATTCATACATTTATAGTTATATATATTTAATTTCTTTTACAGAATAAAGTAAAATATATTTCGAAGTAGTAAATTGTAAATGCAAGTGAAAGTGACTCAGTGACGTTCCTTCCGCAGCTTGCATAACATATGACATAAGTAACATTGCCTACATTGTAATAAATGACTGTAGTAAAGGAAAGAAATAGTTCTTTATTTAGATTCGATATTTTTAATTCTATGTAACCGGTATTTGATGGTTTTTGGAGTTACCAGTAACGATTCATGAAGCTATTAGTTTTTGTTTTATTATTTTATCATAAATATTTATCCGTATTCGAGGAATTTATGCAAAATATTACTAGTAAGAACAGTAAAATGTTTATCATATTTAAAAAATAATTATAAATATATTTCTCAGCGGCCATAGAAAGTCGTGGTGTCAGACCTCTGCTTGACATGATGGAGCGTCTAGGCGGATGGCCGGCGCTGCAAGGCAGTTCATGGGACGAAGCTTCCTTTTCCTGGGAAGAATCTGTATACCGCTTCCGCAGAGCGGGTTATTCCGTGGACTACTTCCTTGATTTTTCTATCAGCGTGGATGTAAAGAACTCTACTAAGCGTATTATAGATGTAAGAGCACAATTTTTCAAAATTACAATATTAAAAAAGACATAATCTTAGAATATTAATAATTATATGTTACATACATATAATAAAAAACATATAGCCAAAATTACATTGAATTTTACTAGAGACTAATACAAAGGCTTACAATAATTTAACCTCTAATAATAATACACACACACTTATTTTGCCACATTGTTATAAAAAGTTATTACATCTGATGTCACAACAAACTATTATTATACATAAGCTCTGACCCACATAGACCACATTATATAGAGGGTAAATTAAGAAGTAACATTATGATTTTAACCATGTGCTCTAACTTTCTGTTGCATTGCAAGTTGTAACGTGTGCCACACAAAGTTACATTGATTTTGCGCTTGAAATTCTATTTATATTACATTTTGTTTATGTGTTTTAGTTGGACCAAGCCTCCCTTGGATTGAGTCGGGAATATTTGAACCGTGGATTCAGCGACAAATTAGTGCTCGCTTACTACGACTACATGGTGGACATCGCAACTCTCCTAGGTGCTGATCGTGCTCGAGCTGAAGTGGAACTCAAGGATTCTCTACAATTCGAAATGAAACTAGCCAATGTAAATACATTACTTTATTTATTTCGTCAATCTCCGTCCAATTTTGGATATTATAGTTCGAAGCATACAGAAGAAACGTTCACTGTTTCGGATTAATATTATCTTTTATGAATCTTCCAAGATGCTGCTATTTTTAAATATATTAATGTAAAATAAATAAATCATTTAAAGTATTCAAAAATATTGAAAACAATTTTTCAACAATCAAATATAACATTGACACACTTATGAGCTCAATAGACCAAATCAACAAACTGGAGCATTATTTGTAAATTTGACGTAACAGTAAGAACAATAAACCTGAAGGGGCCCCGTCGCAAATATATCTTTTAATGTGTCCACAAAGAAGTTTATTTACGATCTCTTCTGACTTTTATGTTGGGTTAGACGAAATTGAAATTTCAAACGAGTGAAAAATTCTACATACAAATAGGTAGATACATATGGTTCACAGAACTGTGAAATGTTTCGCTTTTACGCTAAAAGTAACTGCCGTTACTATTAGAATCTCTCTTTTTTATCAGTTTCACGCTGTATCCCGCACACAGTAGGGTAGGCAGAGGGAACCTAGTGTTAAGACACTCCGTTCCCCACTTTTCGCCGTGTTCTGGATGCATTGCGTGTTGAGTGGTGGAACTCAACGCCGCGCTTTGCCTCAACACCAGGGCGAAGAAATGAAAATATAAATGTAATTAAATGTTTCATCTCCTCGAGTGGGGATCAACCCACAACCAGTCGATTTTACAGTCACACTTTGTGCATCTGCGCCACGACTGGCATCTATTGTCTAGTAAATGTTCCCATAAACCATTCTGGTGTAGAAACTTAAGCACATTTTACATTTATACAAAAAACATAGGGAAAAAAATTCTACAACAAGAATACGTTTCGTATTTTCTAAACAAATTATCAGGGCGATAACCATTGCTTAACATTTTTTACAAAATTTTTTTCCGATATAGCTTTAAAACATATTTAAGTGGTATTTTCAAACAAATAAAACTATAATATCACCAGTCACATCTGAACGAAGCTAACTTCGACGTTAATACGTTGTATGGTAAAAGTTCCTCCAAGGTTCCGCTAGATTGGCTTAATTGCGCGGCGACGGTCAGCAATTGATGTGGCGTGCACTAAATCTTCGCCTCGATTCTCTTACGACTTTGTGTAGTAACTGACTTTTTTACACACGTTACTCTTTTATTTTAGGCAATAATAAATTTTAGGTGATTGTTGCATAATTTCACTAGTATGGTTTTTTTTGGCTGTTTTCTATTTTTGCGTGACTGATATTTATTGCTTTACTATCTATTAATAAACATGTGGATAGTATTTTGTGATATTACTTGTTTGAGGCCGTCATGGCACAGGGGCACAAGCGTGCCTGTAACGCGACGGTTGTGAGTTCGATCTCCACACGGTGGAATGAATTATTAGTTACCTATTAATATTTTCATTTCTTTGTGTCGATACTTCGGCGGAAGATGGGGAACGGAGTATCTTAACACTAGGTACCCTCTGCCTACCCTGATTTATGCGGGACACAATATGAACCTGAAAAAAAAACTATATATAATTAAGATTATTTGAATAAACTGAACTTTTCTTAAGTCCATAATAACTAATTTGATATTAATATGTATAGCGCATGAGCTTGGTTATTAAAAAGTGATAAAAATACTGATAACTTTGATTTCAGATATCATTGCCGTTAGAAAAACGTCGTAATGCCACCAGTTTATACAACCCAATGACAATAGGAGAACTCCAACGTAAATTTCCAAGGTATAATTACAGACATTTTTTTAATTTACTAAAATATATCTTAAAGCATATTCACATAATAAAAGAAAATAAAATAAGAAAAAATAATACACTTATTCATGTCATTTTTACTGACATAGTAAAATAGCTTACTTTTATTGTACTACGAAAAGAAATAACAGTCAATGCCCCCATTGACTGTTATGTCAGAGTCAGTCTGTGTGTAAATCTGACTGCTTACATAAAAAACGTTCCCACGTGAGGGAAAAATTATATTTAATTTATTTTCTTTCCTTTCTCTGGTATCTTCCTAAATCTGGTACAAAGCATAGACACATGATATAGAGTTCCGCCACTCCATTCTCAATATCTCGAGATGAGGAGGAATATAGAAGTGTCTCGACACAATTTCTTTCTGTTTTGCCTATATAATAAATAAAATATTAATTATGTTATGTATATTTTTTTTCAATAAATTAAAAAATATGTACTAATTTAACTTGTAGGATTCCATGGCTGGCTTACATAAATCGTCTATTATCACCTCACGTGCAAGTTGGGTTGGATGAGATAACTATTGTGAACGTGCCCAAATATATTAGCGATCTCGAGGTAAATATTTACTTAATGGAAAAAAAATGAATTTGAATTTATTAGCAACGGCTGGGCAATAAAGTGAATGTGATTCCATGGTTATTTTTAATGATTCTTAGATTACTGTTTTTGGATCTTACTATACTATTTACTATATTGTGTCTAAATTATTTGATAAGTCAACCTTTAGCCTTGATGCCAGAACAGTACGTACAGACATAGGTGGTTTAATAACTTATAGTATATTGTATTGGGAGTATACTCGTAGGAGTAAGGTTTTCATTCCGTCACTCTGATAGCAAGACAGAACGGCGTTGAGCTTTTGATTGAGCACTCAAAACGCAATGTCTCCAAATTTCGATGGAAAATACTCTACAGAGTTCTTCACAATAGGTTCTCTCTGACTACTCTGCTAGAAGAATTATTTTTAAAAAGCTAGTCTATTAGATCTTCACATTAAATGTTCTCGAATCTTATTTTTTTTATAAAAAAATACTGAGTGGATCATTAAAAAGTAATGTAAAGTTTCTACAATTTAATTTTTATATTTAGATAATATATATTTTTTATATATTTTTACAGGACCTCTTAGATAAAACACCGAAACGGGTTCAAGCTAACTATGTTATGTGGCGAGTCGCAGGCGCATCCATATCTTACTTGACTGACGAACTCAGGAGACGTCAACTGGCGTACGTCACTGCCCTCTCTGGGAAAACCGAGCGCGAAAGCCGTTGGAAGGAGTGCGCTGACACTACTAGCGTCAGGTAGTCCGATATTATTTCATACTAGCGACCCGCTCGCGGCTTCGCCCGCTTAAACCACAAAAATATTTAATTAACACACTGAACTATGTTCGTGTTTTGATATACATATAATGTATGTTTGCAACGCAATGAAGATTTTTAATGAGA
>DWMY01000099.1:0-49912 GCA_018249775.1 Heliconius hecalesia formosus
CGTTGAGTTCTGCCACTCAACACGCAATGCCTCCAGAGTTCGGCAGAAAGTGGGGAACGGAGTGTCTTAACACTAGGTTCCCTCTGCCTACCCTGCTGTGTGCGGGATAAAGCGTGAAGCTAATTTATTTATTTTTTTTTTCTATTTTATTAGATTTTTAAATAAATCATGAAAATGTAAAATATTGTAGATATAAATATTAAAAGGATTACATGCCTGGATGGTTTGAGACTATTTGAAAAATCTTTATATATAAAAAAAAAATTAGGATACATACGATTCGATCCTGTCTTTCTTATTACACACTTCTTACTACGCGCGGATTTTGAACCTAGTATCTCTGCGTACACTAAAAAGTAACTAAAAAATATTGAAGCCTGTGGTGGCGTGAGGTACAAGCGTATGGCTCAAAACGCAACAGGTTGTGGGTTCGATATCCATCCAAGGAAATGAAATGTTTAAAATTTTCATTTCTTCACTCTGATGCTAAGACAAAGCGCGTCGTTGAGTTCCGCCACTCAACACGCAACGTTTGCAGAATTCGGTGGAAAGTGGGAAGCGGAGTGTTTTAACGTGGAATACAAAGTAAAAAACAAAAAAAAAAAAAATAAACATAAGTACGATTTAAAAAATACACATCAAAGTATATATTATAAAGATATTTTAGTATACTTTCATATTTCCATAATGTCAAGGATTTAACTGCTCTATAAACATATTGAGTAACTCGACGTCGGCCTTCAAACAAAAAGACAGGCAAATTAATAATCGACTTTTAATAACTACCCGCTATAACATGAAGTTAGATGTAATAAGAAAAAGAAACCAGCATAAAAACATCCGCGTTTGACGTCTATCGGTAAAGAATTATTAATAACACTATATATACATAATAAATTATAAGGCCGTCGTGGCACCCAGGCACAAGGGTGTGACTGTAACGCAACGGTTGTGGGTTCGATTCCCACTCGAGGGAATGAATTAATATTTCTCTGACACCAAGATAAAGGCCCGACGTTGAGATCTGCTACTCAATACACGATGCCTCGAAAAAATCGGCGAAAAGTGGGAAATGGAGTGGCTCAATAATAAAAAAGAAAATGAGTATCTCTGGTTCACAGAGGGCGCCGTTGAATTCCACAACTTTACACCTAATGCCTCCAGAATTCGGTGGAAAACGGAGAACGAAGTGTCCTAACACTAGATTCCCTCTAAAGCTGGTCCATGAAGCAACTTCAATGAACAAACCAACTAGTTATATAACAACAATTCTAAATAAATAAAAGTATGGTAGTATAAATTATAAACTGAAGTCTGGGAAATAGCACCTGGAAATCGACGTACCGTAAAATCTACGTCTACAAGTACAATACGATTTATCGATCACCTTCACGCCATACATTCTCTTTGACGGTCACCAAATAAACTAAATAATCAAAATTAAATTAAATCACACAGCTTTACGCTGTATCCCGCACACAGCAGTGTAGGCAGGGGGAAGCTAGTGTTAAGACACTCCGTTGCCCACTTTCCGCCGAACATTTCGAGGCATTGTGTGTTGAGTGGCGGAACTCAACGCCGAGATCTTGCCTTGGTACCAGAGCGAAGAAATGAAAATATTAGTAAATAATAATTCAATCTCCCGAGTAGGAATCGAACCCACAACCGTCTCGTTACACACACACTTGTGCCCATGGGCCACGACGGCCTCAAATAAACTAACGCAATTATAAAAAAAGGTTATGACATTTTTTTATGTATATATATTTTTTTACTTGTCTATTAAGTAACTTGACGTGTCTATTACATTTTTACTCAAGATTTCTGGAACATTAACCGAATACGTGTTTACAAACACTTGTGATATAACCGAAATGTATCGATGTACTTGCTTAGTAATGGTTGCTTAACAATAATAAGACAACCGAGAGGTATTCACGAATGAAAAGAAGCTAGATGAGATTCAAATATCAGTTTCTGTTTGGATTTTACTTAATCTCATATATTGGAATTGTAAGAATTTTAGTTAAAAGTAATTAAAATAGTCAATTTTAACGCACTGTATTATTGATATTAATATAAAAAAATATATTGTAATAATAATATTTAAAGTAGACCGTTCAAAAATATATTTGTAAAATTATTATTTCAAATGGAAATAAAAAATCATAATACGTAGGTAACGTTAGTATTAATTTTATATAAATATATTTAATTTATTTAGAAAAGGTATAAAAATTTTAACGTAGCGGGGTATTTTTATAAAAATTAAAAAAAAAAAAATATTTAATTTAATTATATATTAAAAGCTTTTTGTCAACGGTACACGTCTAGACCTTGCATAAGGGAAAAACAGGTGAAGGTTGTATTCAAAAAAGGATTGATGATGCTGCCACCGTGCACCTCGTGAATCATCTTTAAAAAGAAACAATTACTTTAGCTGGCGTTTTAATTTACATCTTCAATATATAATTCTGGCATGTAAATATTTTTGGAATTTATATAATTATTAATTAGACGTAAGGTTTAAATATCACTTTTACATACAATATGCAAAAACTTAAGGTGAAAAGAACAGATCTTATCCAAAAGGCAGAGAAGCGATCTCTCTCTCTTGATTAAATGTAATAGCTGCTTAGACGCTGATCGGTTTAAAGAGTTGACGGATTGGAATTATAATTGACACACTTTCAGTATATACCCAGTTAATATATGTTATTCAGGCAGGGAGCTTCTACAGAATAGTTGAGATTGCAGCTTCACGCTGTATCCCTCTCACAGCAGGGTAAGCGGAGGGAAGCTAGTGTGTTACACTCCGTTCCTCATTTTCCGCCGAATTCTGGAGGCATTGCGTGTTGAGTGACGGAACTTAACGCCGCGTTTTGCTTCCACACCAGAACGCAGAAATGAAAATATAAATGTAAATAAATATTTCATCTCCTCGAGTGGGGATCGTACTCACAACCAATCGATTTAACAGTCACACTTTGTGCCACTGCGCCACGACTGGCCTACTTGAGAGGTATTACGATTAAATTTTAAATATTGACAAATATTTATTACCTACGTTGAAATTTCTGCAAGCTGAGAAAGAATCTTTGCTTAAACTTTACACGAGTATCTCACAAATTTAAAGAGTAAAAGTTGCATTTCACCATATATTCCTAAATTACAGTTATAAAAACATATGAAATAACGTTTGGTGCTATTAACTCACAAATTACAAGCAGTTGTCACTAAGCGTGTAGCTAAATGACTATTATTAATTTTGTCAGCTAATTAAGCTTTCTAACATTAAAACGTTGATTGCTTCATTTCTATGGAAGTACAACACAAAATACATATACAAAAAGTAGTTATTATGTAACAGAACAACAAAAAAGTGGGTATTCAGCCCACCAATGTTTACCTCTCCCCACTTCATGAGTCTTGCGAAGTCGATCGGGTTCCAAGTGGTCACGTGGGCGGTCGTGGAGCCGCTGCCGTCGCCCACGTGGCTGAATCCGAATATTTGATCGATGGAGTCTTCCATTAGGGCTTCGTAAACTATAATGTGAGCCCGGCACATGTCCCAGCAACTGAATTTTGTAGCATCGAATTTACCTGACAAAAGATTTTTTTTTTGAGCATCCCAAGTTTGACTGCAATGTATGCAATAAGGCCGTATTTAGGTTTTTGATTTTTATTTCTTGAATAGAAAACAGAAGCGAGTTTTATCAACGTCTGAACAACATAAAATCGATATTGAAACATCTTCAACATAATTAATTTAAAGAAAATATGAAATAAAAATATTCGCTTCTTAGAAAATCCGATATAAGATTAAAAGTTTGCCGAGATTATTGCAGAAAATCCTCTCAACTGACATTTTCATTAGCCTGTCTAACTAAATCAAGTTACGCGTAGTGCCGTTGCTTGTTATTTTTATACACCAATTGACACTAACTCGAAGGCGCGTAAAATGACATACATAAATAAGAAAAGAAAGAATAATACATATTTTCAATTATATTTATAATATTTAAAATTAAATTTCAGTTAAGATTATGGTAAATAAGAGTTATGTATATTTTATTTATTAATATAGTTTTACATAAAAAATATAAACAGACGTATACATGGATGCTTATTGTAATTTAACTATAATTTTTAATGTTCTTTTTCTATTGAGTTCAACGGTCAATAATTGAAATGAATGAAATTTAAATGAAGACGGTGAAACTTAAAAAAATATCAAATACAAGACATAAAAAAAATATCAGAGAATGTAAAACTAAAATTTAAAAAAACTGAATACCACCCGTACTTATATGAGCTCAGAAGAAATTACGCATTCTTGTATAATGTCACACATCGCAATGCAATTTAACACAGTGTCAAAGTCAGTACCATCGCAAGGCAAATATTCGCATAAGTCCTTATGTATAACTTACATAATATATTACAGGTAAGGAACCATAGGGTTCCCACGAGGTTCACAGGAGGACTTACCCATGTTGTAGACGATGACCCGACGACCTTTGCTGTCGCGGACCGGCGACACTGCTATGTACCTTTGAATTGAATTTAATTATTATATAAATTAGGAATAATAAGGCTTTTTATTTTAATGGAATTCGAACCTATGACTACCTATTTTATATGTTAGTCTAAGTAAGTATTTATATAAATAGTATCTAATCATAAGAGGTTCAAAAATATTATAATATAAAAATTATAGCAATTGTTTTACATAATAAACTTTTTGCAACGTTCAGAGTTCAAGGTTCTACTTGAGCACTTTCGAATATGCCATGGCGCGATCCCTTCCCACATTAACGTGACAAGAAACTCGATCTTAAGAACATATATAAATAAAGATTATATTCCTATTTACATATTATTACAGTTATAAGAGATATATAATTAAAAAGCATGAATTGGGCAAGCTTATTGCATAATGCGGATGGTTTTGTAACGGTGTTAGTAGGTTCTTTTTTTTGCAAAATGAGGCCAATATCGCCATTTCTTATTACCATAGCGACTGGTGTTGCTATGTTTACATATGTTAACGATACGAGTTGAATGACTTTTGTTCTTTCTTTTTATATTTTTTTAAAAATAATATTCATTTTTATCTAAGTGTGGTTTAAGCAAATAAATTTTGGTTATTTGACTAAGTATTTATATTTTGTTTTACACTTTTTGATGGTGCTTTAGAAAATTCTTATAAAAACTTTTTATATAATACATAACTCTTATTTATCATAATTTTAATTGTGATTAAATTTTAATATTATAAATTGTTGTAATTTTTTGTTAGATTTTCTTTCTTTTCTTATTTATTTAATTTCGAGTTAGTGTAAATTGGAGTATAATAATAACAAGCAACGGCACTACGTTGAACTTGATTAGGCAAGTTATTGAAAATGTCAGTTAAGAGGATTTACTGATCTAGGTAGAGTATTTGTTTTTTAATAAAACAATATTTACTTGAGATACAATACAGCAATTATTATTCTATTTTTTGGAAAAGCGACAAGAATGTCTTTTTTCTATGATGAATAGATTAACTTCAAATTAAAAAGGTATACTTACCCGTTACCGAGGATCTCCTTGATTTTTGGATCTTCACAGTCCAAGTTATTGAAGATACTCGGGTAAAACTTTCTCAAGCTTAAGTACTTAAGGAGCGTTTGCTGTGCCATCGGAATACTGTACTTTTTATGCCGAAGAAAGCGCAGCAAGAAGACTTCATCTAAAATGAATATTTAAATTACATAAATTAAAATTATTAGCAATACATACTATGGACGTATTTACATTTTATCGCTATTTCTTTTCTTTATCTTACAATATATTCAAATATTAGAGACTTAAACGTGGCTTAACGCTCGTTTAAATTTATATTTATATAATATAGAATAATTAAATAATAATAAGTATTCTATGTCTATCCTTATACATTTAAGAATATGTATACTAAGTTTCATGATTATCGATTGAGTTGTTCTGGCGTAAAAACGTAACAAACAAACTTACATTCAGTCATTAAACATGATTTAAAAAAAAAATTCAAAATTATACACAATTTAGATCTGCCCTTGGCAATGCTCTAGTTTCACATTTCAAATGATATAAATATACTGTTTCATATAAATAAAAATTGTGGTCGGATATCATTACAGGTGCCTCTAAGAAACCTTGCCTTACATTATTATCTATATTCTGTTAAGGTTATATTTAATAAAATGAGTAGACTAGTCGCCGCCCCCAACTGCCCCCGCTGTTTGCGTGGCCTGGGCCTTGGCTTGCCATACTACTTCCATTTATCACCTTAAAACCTGCATCAGGCAGGGAGACAGGGTAAGACGTTTCGTTTTCCGATTTCCACCCAAATTCAAGATATTAGGTACGTGTTGAATACTTCTCTTACCAGAGTGAGGAAATGAAAACAACCTAAATATAATTAACACATCGCCTATAAATTATACTTTTGTAAAACTCAGTTGTGGCACAGGAGCACAAAGGGTGACTGTAAACGCCGCTGGTTGTGGGTTCGATCCCCCCTCGAGAAAGTGAAATATTTATTTAAATTTATATTTCCATTTCTTCGCTCTGGTGTAAAGGCAAAGCGCTGATAGAATTTTCTATATATCAACATATTATTCTAGGATAGGCATTGAGGCCGTCATGGCGCAGTTGCACTAGCATGTGACGGTAAACGCGACGGTTATGAGTGCGATATCCACTCAGGGGAAATAAATATTTAATATTTTCATTTGCTCGCTCTGGCAACTAGGCAAAGTATGGCGTTGAGTTCAACTCAACACGAAATGCCCCGATAATTTGGTGGAAAACGAAGAACTACACTTCTGCCTACCCTTAACATTAGGTTCCCTCTGTCTATCCTGCTATGTGCGGGATACACGTGAAGCAAAAAAAAACATTAGTTTACTGACATTTTATATGTTATTTATTATGTCAGTGTTAATTTGTCACATTGCACATAAAAGTTAAATTATTCTATTAATAAAGCTTAATTGAAAATTAAATGTATTGTCAATATAATTTATAACCTATAAAACAAAGGAATTTCAACACAATATACGAATTTATCAATTATGAATATATTTCGAGTACAGTGAAATTCATAATTAAATAGTGAATTCGCGTGAAGTGGAGCGGTCATATAAATTATATTTTCTAGAATAGCGATATTTATTGTCGTATTTCGCTATTTATATCTCTGTAATGAATAAATTTCCTTAAAATCACAAATTGCACAAGCGAGTGACTGTAAATGAGACGGTTGTGGGTACGATTCCTGCTCGGGGAAATAAAGTGTTATATATTATAATTTTCATTTGTTCGCTCCGGTAACAAGGCAAACCGCGACGTTGAGTTCCGTCATTCAACACACAATGGCACGAAGATGATTCGGAAAGTGGAGAACGGAGTGTCTCCAGTGTCACCTCTGACACTCCTACCATATGCGGAATACAGCGTGAAACTGAAAAAAAAAACTCGAACACATGTCAGCTAAAACAGCGTCTGAGAAAGTTAATCTCGAATTTAATTAATTTTCAAACAGTTCATGAAATGTCTTGTTCATTTCTTTGTAGCATTCTCTATTGTTTAGTGCAGTTTAAGAATTATCATACACAATTTTATAATTATTTAAGAATTACAAACAAAAACAACAATAGATAAAAAAATAAATACGTCAGGGGTTTGACAAAAAAAAATTACTTTGTTTTTCTATCCAATATGATGATGATAGGATCACTGCAATATGATATTATTCCAATATATTTTTAAATAACGTCGAACCAATATCTAGGAACTTTAACATATCTAGGAACGTCTAACTTTACCAGGCAATATGTCGTTCAATGATTTCGATTTATTTAAAAGGAAATAGGAGTAAGTTATGTTCTTTAAACCAAAGGAATATTTATGTGATAGGTAGTTTAAATGTAACTGACATTAATGATAAGCGTTTTCTATATAGTATTGATTTAATCATCTTTTTAATTTTTATGAAACCCTCTAAAAACCTTTACATACGAATCAGCTGCTATCAGAAAAAAAAATAAAGTATAAATTATATATATTGTTATTTATAATCTACATTAAGGTCTCATACACTTTGGACACTATAAAAATACTAAAATATTAAGACTACCTAACACTATAAAGGATAATAACCCTAACTTTGAGGCCGTCGTGGAACAGTGGCACAAGTGTGTGACTGCAAAAGCGACGGTTATAGTTTCGATTCCCATTCGGGGAAATGAATTATTATTTATCAAAATTTTCATTTTTCCGCTCTGGTAACAAAGCAAAAGCACAGCGTAGTGAAAGTTGTAAACTAAGTGTATTAACACTAAGTTTCCTCTGCCTACTCTGCTATATGCGGGATACAGCGTGAAACCTACCTTGTCTAACATTCTTGATATCACAGTTCTTCTGTATCCAATCACGCATAATCCGTACGGCCTGGTCTCTGGTGGCCGGTGTCTCCCTTAGTTCCCTCGCTGCCACAGCGGCTACGTTCCTGATGGAACGACCCACTCGCTCCTCTTTATCGCACACGTCACTGCTGGCTGACCACGTCGTGCTCACGGTGAGCAGAACGCTAGCTGTCGTCATTTTATTAGAGCTGTGGACAAATGATAAATATTTTTAAACATTTATAAAGTGTTATTCCACACTTAGGAAAGAAAAATACTTATTTAGAAAACGTATAAAAATTTGAACACAGCAGGACTCGAACCCGCGCCTCCTGGAAACCGACCAGGCGCTCTGACCACTAAGCCATGCGTTCATGCATGTTATACGTTGTTGTTATACGTTTTCTAAATAAGTATAAATGATAAATATATATTGTTTTACATATACATATGTATCGTTACATTCCGTTTAAGTGTATAAAGGATGCGCTGTGTAACATAATCTGAGTGGAACTCAACGCCGTATTTTGTCTTACCCGAACAGAGAATTGGAGATGATATAAACAGTTAAATGTACAATTATTATGTGTAAAATGAAACATTTTTCATTTTTCCACAATGAAAACGAATTCAATGTTTTTTAATTCTATTATATAACTTCCATTATAAACAAAATGAAAATAAATATTTCAACGAAATGTTATTATTGAAATAACCAAATATTTTCGTAAATAAAATACAAAATATTTTTCTCAACAAAGGTATCTAGGACGTACATACTAGTATATGCGCTCTAAACCAAATAGGTTTTAGTAGAAAGCTTTTAAACCACCATCCCGCGTGCCATTTTTCAAATCCGATAGTAGGTACGTGTCGTCTTTTTTTTTAGATTTCATGCAACAGTTTTGAATTTGTCCGTGTATATTGATTTTATAGAAAAATATCTGACACGCTACAGAAAATACTGACAAATAATGAGGCCGTCGAAGCGCAGGTGCACAAACAGCATCTGGCTGTAATGCGATGGCTGTGGGTTAGATTCTCACTCAGGGGAAATAACTATAATTATATTTTCAATTCTTCGTTCTGGTACCAAGGCAAAAACGTGTTACGTTTCACCACTTAACATGCCTAACTTGCCTTGAAAGTACGACGGAAAAGGGGGAACGGAGTGTATTAACTCTAGGTTCCGTCTGCCCACACTGATAGATACATGCGGGATACAGCGTGAAGTTGAAAAAAAATTAAAAACAATTTCTTTAGATAAGATTTTTTCAAAAACTTAAATATTAAATCCTTAAGATGTGTATAGCTAGATAAAACAACGAATGACACTACGTCAACATTACGATAACAAATGTAGATATCAATGACAAAGTGCTTAACTCATTTAATTTCTAAGGTAGTGACCGCCCACAACTTACGATTGGGTGACTCTATGGCCATTTTCATACTACTTCCATTAACTTTTCGTTGTCACTATAATTTGGAGCTATTTCGACTTCACTTTAGTCACGTGGCGGGTTTTTTCTAAAATATTTTTCAAACGGTCATTCTATTTATATGCTTAGTAATGTATTGTTCACAAACGAAAAATGTGCTATTAAATAAATCTGGAAATAGAAATATGAACAAATTTTTTTGTATTACATCAAGTGTTTCTATAAAAAATATAATTTAAAAATTACTATCATTATAAATATTATTTAATAACTATTTTCACAGTCGTCAAGATACTACAAAAGTACCATCCGAAAATCGCAAAAAATTATAAGATACACGAAAAACGATTGAATTAAAGACACCATCATTTGATGGTTGTATTATATTGCTCATTTGATGTAACAATGACATATTTGGACTGTTGAATATTTCAGGAGATGCAGTCAAATTTATAAAAATAGTTTTTCAGTTTGTATTTTTTTTGCTCCAAACAGTAATTCTATCAGCAACCCTACTAGAGGCAGAGGGAATCTGAAAACCTAGTGTTAAGACACTACCGTTCTCCACTTTCTGTCGAATTCTGGTGGCACTGAGAGTTAAACGGCGGATCTCAACTTTGCTTCGTAACAATTCGTCAAATTAAAATTATCAAATATTTCATTTTCCCAAGTGGGAATCGAACCCACAACCTGTCGCATTAATACTCTGCCACGACTGGCTTCAATATTTGTTATTGTTTTTTCGCGGCGGGGTGTTGTTTCCATGCATTTATGTATATTATTGCTTCCAACTAAAAAAAAATAAGAAATATATATTTTTTTAATAAACCTCCTAACCTAACCTAACGAAGTCAAAGTATATAGTATATCAAAGCCTCAACACCGTCGAGGTTGACACCTAAGCAAGGCGAACGCTGCTGTTCACATTGAACTAATCATTTTAGTCCCCTTCACCTTAACTCTAGCGTGTACGTACTAATTATTTTAAAATTGACGTTTGATATTTATATACTTTATAAAAAATACTATTTTCATGTATTTTTTTTTAAATAACTTAACCTAATTGTACATGGTATTACTTAAACTTTTATAAGGCCTCGCAACCTTCAACATGGCAAAACAATATCGATCCAAATGCGTCACAATCGTCCTTTTTCGAGAAAAAGTAATTAATTTCACAAAAAAAAAAAAAGTTCGCAAAAGTAAACATTTAATTTAAAAATGTGCAGCAAAATTTAAAACTGGTTCACCTCGCTCTATTTCCGGACGCTTTAAGTAATATCCTGATTGGATACGAATATGTAGTATGTATCATATAGAGGATATTAATTTGATGATTGAAATTTACGTAAGCATACATTATCATATACATAAGTTAATTTGCACATAATAACAATTAAATTTTTCCTTTTTTTTTTAGCTTCACGCCAGAGAGAAAATAGTAATAAGAAACTCCATCATTAAATTATAACGTTAATTGTAACAAAAAATTAACAAATCATATCCGATTTCCGTTCTCAAAATATTTTAAATGGCACTAACATTTGAAATATAATATTTTGCATAGGTGGACACCTATTCACTATTGTGTCTGGCGATCCTCATTAGCACCAAAACGATATATGATATTGAATAGAAATGCAGTGATACGCGGACCGCACTAACGAGAGGTTTACAAGGGAACAAAGTGGGTGGACCCAAAGCGCATTCGGCAAACCCTTCTTTTGTTCCTTCAAAAATATATTGAATTCACAATTAAGTATTATTTACACCTAAACATGCAATAAGCTCGAAAATCTGTTAGAAGGATTTTCCACTTCCCTACGCAAGCAATTAGCAATTAAATTATATGTTAGATTGTGAACTTGTAAAAATTAATCAATAATATTATTTTTTAAATATTTTATTAAAAAACCTAAACTTTTGTTTATAACAATAACATGATATCAAAGTAGAGTAGCGTCTTACGCGATGCTTGTGGGTTTGGACTCGAAGACAAGTTATCTTCATTTCACAGCTCTATCAAGACGCCGCGTAACACCGCAGCGTTGAATTCCACCAGCCAACGCTTAATGTTTCGTATTTGGACGAAGAGTATAAAAAAGAGAGTTTAAACCTAGATACTCTCTGCCTACCTTGTTGTATACTGGTATAATATTTGAGTATTGTATAGGGTGTTCCAAAATTAAAGTAAGATTTGAATTTGTCGCCATTTGTGCAGTAAAGTGTTAGCAACCGTAAAGAAAAAACAATTCGACAGCTGACAATTTAGGGTTAGTAAAAATGGAGCGTTACACGATAGATTCACTCTTTTTATTCTTTTCCCTCCACTTCAACACAACCGTCGCGTTTACAGACGCTGTGCTGTTGCGCTACAACGGCTTAGCAAGTGCAAGACTTTTTTTTCTTAATTCGCGTATTAAATAAATAAAATTGATTATTGACAGATCCTTTTACAACCTGCCTGTCGTGTAGAAGAAATAACGTCTAACCAACGGACCACCTGAAAATTCGTCCAGAATTTTCTAATAATATACAAATCAAATCAATCACACAGCAGGGTAGACAAAGGGAACCTAGTCTTAAGACACTCCGTTCCCCACTTTCTGCTGAATTCTGGAGGCATTGCGTGTTGAGTGGAAGAACTCAACGCCACGGTTTGTCTCGACACCAGAGCAAAGAAATGGAAATATAAATTTAAGTAAATATTTTATCTCCTCGAGTGGGGATCGAACCCACAACCAGTCGGTTTTATAGTCACACTTTGTGCCTCTGCGCCACGACTGACCTCATAATGTACAAACTATTATAAGTACATATGTAATATATTTAGTTTGTACCGTCTCTACATTTAGTTAAGCTCCACTTTGTACGACGAGTCAAGCATAAGCTTACCAACAAATTTACAACTACGAGGAGCAAGTCGCTTAGATAAGCTTCCTAAAGCACCGTCTTGTTCTTCAGGTATATGGGTAATGGCTTAAGGTACTATGGAGAACATCCGGTCAAAGTGGTGACTGCTTAATGCTTAAAGTCTAAGAGCAAGATTATGAAGAATTGAATAATAAAATTATTCAAATTTTATAAAAGAGTATCTTTTTATTTTAAGTATATAGGTATATATTATTACAGCCTAGTTTATTCACTTTTGTTCTATTATATAAATTTATTTTAAGTTTTCCTGAGATACGTAAAAAAAGAGTGATTATAAAAGTTGAGACAGATAAAAAATAAAAAAATATTATAAGAAATCTGTAAAAAAAAAATCATGTCAATTCTTCTAAGCCGAACATTGATTGCTATCAATGTTTGGCGTAGAATACACGTTTGATTGAAATTGTGATCGCTCATGCAACTATTTGTAATTAAATCGATCATATCCGTACAATTTGTAAATATTTTTCGATTATATTATTTTATTATTCAGTGAATCCAGTGAATCCCGAAAATTGCATGCTATGTGGCGGAGTTTAACACCGCGCTTTAACCAGAGCGTTGAAATTAAAATAATGAGCTCCCACGAGCTAGAATCGAAATTGCATCCATGTCGTTTTACATTCACCGCCTCATTACAGCCTATCGTTGGCGTTACAAAAAAAATGTTACAAATCTAAAGTAAGGTAACGTAAAGTTTCAGATTATTCGATTAGAATAATATGTGACCGTACAAATCTGACCGACGCAGGTAGTGCAAGGTTAACGCATGAAATTTGACCTGATTTACTTTGCCAATTTCGTAGTATATGTGGTTATGGTAGTCACTTAAATTACATATTCACATGTTCCGCTTGTAATGTGTTTCGCTCGCTTTCTCAATAATAAATACTATGAATAAATACTATTAATCTTACAAATCAAACCCCTCATGGCGCCATGAAATAGCATATGACTAATAAAGTGATGGTCGTCAGCTCGAATCAATAATGGAGAGTTTAATTGTGTTTTCATTTCCCTGCTCTGGTGAACCAAAGTACGTAGCTGAGTAAGTTTGACGTAAAACGCAACGTCTTGGCGGAGTGTGGACAACGAAGTATCTTGATACTAATTATTTCTATCTTGCTTGAAATTAAAGGATTCCAAAAATGTATAATTCTAAATGTACCGGATAAATCCATTTAGATTCTCATTTAAAATGTATAATAATCGCGAAGATCAAAGATTTTTAGTAAGAAATTAAATAAATGTATATATATATATATATATATATATATATATATATATATATATATATATATATATATATATATATATATATTTATATATCATTATATTAAAATTTTGCACCAAACTTTGTAGCTGTATCTTGTAAATTTTAATCGATGTGGCATCGATCAATATCCGATGCTACTACTTACCGGAAATAAGTACGGTTCCAGGTAGAGCTAAAACTTGTTGGGGCTTGGGAGTTAGCGTCTAGTACTTTTATCTAATAACTTATAAATATTTCCTATTATATATTTTATTTACTAGGTTTTATTTGACTTGCCGTGTTTGTTTGTATGTGCGTTTAATATATGTGAAATCTTGGAATCTCAATTTGACACACTTCCCATTGGCCGAGCACAATGAAGTTGTGAAGGACACAATGAAGCACAAATTTCAGTTCTGAGCACAATGAAATTACATATTATCAATCAGCTTCACGCTGAATCCCGCACACAGCAGTGTAGGCAGAGGGAACCTAATGTTAAGACACTCCGTTCCCCACTTTCTGCTCATTTCTGGAGGCATTGCGTGTTGAGTGGCAGAACTCAACGCCGCGCTTAACCTCGACTTTATTTATAAAATATAATGATGCTTTATTTTATTAAAAGAAAAAGATAAATTCATCAAAGTCTAAAAATTAAGTTTAGTGTTTTTATATATTAAGATATCATATTTATAAATATAATAAAAAAAATTAATTAAAAGAAAAAAAAAATATATAAAAACTAAATGAAACAACCACAAAAGAATAAAGTAAACGACTCAACCATTCCGATTCATATCTTACAATACAAACACATGGTTGGCAAAGACCTTTGTCCAAGTAACCAACAGTAATGGCTAATGGGTGCATTGGTTCAGAACACTTAAACAATAGTACTTAAATAATAGTAAATACAGTAAAAATAAAAATCAGCTTCACGCTGTATCCCGCACACAGCAATGTAGGCAGAGCGAACCTAGTGTTAAAACACTCTGTTTCCCACTTTCTGACGGATTCTGGAGGAATCGCGTGTTGAGTGGCAGAACTCAACGCCGCTCATCTCCTCGAGAGGGGATCGAACCCACAACCAGTCGGTTTACAGTCACACTATGTGCCGCTGCGTCACGACTGGCCTCAAATACAGTACTAACCTTTTTAAGTCCCACGCATCCAAAACTTGCTCAACTCATAAACTTAGTTGCATAAAAATATTTCATAATGTACGACGTTACATAATGTAATTAGGGTCTATACTACAATTTACGGCGTATAATATCTAATATCACATGTCTATAGAAGGTTAATTTTGAACCACAATTTTGTCTAACTATCGCTTCTCGTCGATGAAAATTTGCTAGGAAATGAAATAGTGTTCTAGAAATTTAATCGTGTTGTTATCATCGTGGCACAGTTCTTAAGTATTTTATTAGTATTTTAGTATACAGGACAGATGTAGGTTCCAATCGAAGTTAGGATTGTATTTGTACAAAAATATGCGATGTACAAAGTTAAATGAAATGGACTATGGAGTACGTCATCTCGTTTTTATTCTTTTTTTTTTTTTAATTTTCGCTGTATCCCGCATGTAGCAGCGTAGACAGTGGAAGGCCAGTGTTATGACACTCCACTCCTCGTTTTCCGCCGCTTGGAGGAGTCGCGTGTTGAGTGGCGGGAGTCATCGTCTTTTGCTTCGACTCCAAAGCGAGGAAATGAAAATATTAAATATTTCATTTTCTCGAGTTTGGATCGAAGCCTCAAAATTTTAGTAGCATAGTTGTATTCTTGCGCCACGAGTGACCTCTATTTATGTAAATAAATCATTTCAATTTTAGTCTATCAGACAAAAAATGACAAAATAATCCCACGCTTTGATTAACTAGAATCAACGAGCGAAAATATTTGTTGTTCTTGAATGGAACTTATCTTTTAATCTAAAAAATATAAAAAAAATAAAATAATTTTAATTATTTCCAACATAGACAATAAAAAAAAAGTTTTTTTAAAAAAAATAAACTTGATAACAACGAACGAAGTGAAGCAATATAATACTTAGAAGCAAATAAGTAGTACCCATTTTTCTCTTACTTATTACTCCTAAGATAAGCTTTGTGCGTCTTTCGAGGTGCGCTAACTCTTTTACGTAGTAAGGCTTTTAAGTATCTATAAAAAATAATTGAAAAACTGTATTACTTTTTTTAGTGAATTACAATAAAGCTTAAAGCAGTATAATACGTATGGCTTAGTGGTCAGAGCGCCTGGTCGGTTTCCAGGAGGCGCGGGTTCGAGTCCCGCTACGTTCAAATTTTTATACGTTTTCTAAATAAGTAGTATAATACATTTTTAAATGATTTATAACTTACTTACATAATGCCTAACACGTCATCATTTATATAAATTTAACCACATAAATATCTTGCAATGTAAATGTAATGATATGTTTGAGACATATAAATATCGATACAAAATATTTAACACGCAACTTTCGATATAGCAGTCAAATCATTTTGAACGCATCCCGCTTTATCCCGCGAGATGCGTAAAGAGAACCTAGTGTTAAGAATAGTGTGTGTCAAATAATATATGTAATTTAATTATATTATACATGCAAAATTAAATTAAACTAAATCAGTTTCACGTTGTACCGTATCGTACTGTACCGTGCAAAGCTGACTACCCCGCTAGGGATAAAGCGTGAAGTAAGTAAATAAGGAAGCTTCATGTTTTATCCCGCACACAGCAGAGTAGGCAGAGGGAACCTAGTGTTAAGAGACTCCGTTTCCCACTTTTCACCGAGTTCTGAAGGCATTGCGTGTTGAGTGGCGGAACTCAACGACCCGCTTTGCCTTGACACCATAGTGAAGAAATGAAAATATAAATATAAATAAATATTTCATTTCTTCGAGTGAGGATCGAACCCACAACCAGTTGCATTTACAGTCACACATTGTGCCCCTGCGCCACGACTGACCTCTATGCAAGATATATTATATATCTTATATGCGGATTTTGTACGGGATACAGCGTGAAACTTAAAACAATTTATTTTTACCATTTACAAATAAAAATTAAGTATCCATTTATTATTAACAGAATATCTATACGGAACTCACATAAATTCTATATCAATATAAACGAGGAAAAGACCGTAACGTATACGATATCGCATTTTAATTATCGATAGAGTTATAAAATATGCATAGTTTACTATTCACAAGTCCGCGCCAAATACGTTAGCGTGTTAAGTAAAGAATGGGTTGCGTCAAACTTTGATATTTGTAATAATAATAATATTATGTTATTTCTGTTTTTATACACTTTTAATAATCCTTACGTAAAACGGACATGTCCGTATATGTTTATTTTTATTATTATTTTATTTGGCTACAATAATCGATATTTTTTTGAGGCCGTCGTGGAGTAGGAGCACAAGTGTAACTGAAACGCGATAGTTGTGGGTTCGATTCCCAGTCAGTGGAATGAATTATTGTTTATTTATATTTTCGTTTCTTCGCTATGATATCAAGGCAAAGCGCGGTGTTGAGTTACGCCACTCAACACGCAATGCCTCGAAAATTCGGATGAAGTTATAGAAACGGAAATATTAAGAAACGGAATATTTTAACACTGAGTTCCCTCTGTCTAACATGCTACGTTCATTTTGGTGGGTATATTATTTAGCTATAAATAAATAATCGATACATTTTTTTTCTACATAGGAACAAATATTGCTTCAGAAGTTAAACGTTATAGGCAAAACACGAATATTAAGAAACAAACGTGCCCATATTAAAACCGACCAAGATATTGTGAAAAATTTAATTGCCCATAGGCGAAGGTTAGGATGGTGATTTTGAAACTTCTAGAACCGGGTTATAAATCACAAAGTACCGAGGGCCGATTTCGTAGAATATTATATAAATGTTTGACCTTTACTGTGCTATCGATATTAATTTTCACCTGTATTATCGATATTAATTATAGCTTTTGACTTCGATGACCTAATGATCTTTGATGATCTTATCAAGAAACATGGGATCTTGGGTAATGTACAATGTTGAATCTTTGTATTTTTTATTATTTTCCCACTAAATATTAAAATTTGGCACTTATGTCATATTTATTTTAATGCAAATATACGATATTGATACGTTAGTTATTTATAATAATGTGATATCTAAATAAATGGCTATACGCAAGGAAAACGGCGTACATGTCAGCACGCGTGGTGCATTAAAAAAAATTTCAAACGACATTATATATAAAACTAATTTGGAACATTATAATAATTAGTGGATTGCGAGTATCGAAAGTACCGCACAGATCACGAGATTGAATCTTAAACAAAACACAGAATCTCACTGTTCCAAAGTAGTAGTATATCAAACCATTTCATAAATATTTTTTGTTTTAATCAAATACGTTTGTCTACTGATTGTGAATAATATCAGATTAATACCATATATTATAAGTGTAACTTGTAATTTATCCATTACAACCTTATTTAATACAATAACAACATTATCATATCTAGTTGGTTTTTCCAAGGGCAGTGATCCATGTCATTACACATGGTTACTTTATTCCAATACATTATAATGAAGGTTACATATTAAACATCGTTTCTTTGAGTAAATCAATCACTATTAATTTTTAGGTATACCTCTTAAAATGTAATTTCCAAGTTTTTTCTTTACTGTCTTCACTATTTCTTCTGGTAAATGTGCAGCTACGACTCCTAATGTCTGCACCGTACTCTGGTTCCAAGTATCGGGCGAGCCAAAAGCATCTTTCTGAACAGCCAAATTGGCGAAACCTTGGAGTACATCGAAATTACAGTTCTTTAACTTTCCAATCACCAACGCAGCTTCTTTATATGCCTTGGGATGAATGCCTTCTATTTCACTTTTATTAAAGGTGCATAAAATTTGTCTGAGAGCAATCAAATCGTAGCTGGTAAAGTCCTCTGGTTGTTTCGCACCGAAATCTGAACGGACACGATCGGATATGGCCAGAAGCTGTTCATTACTCAAACCGTAATCATATCCAAAGTTGGCTACGACATCGAGTGTACCCAGTGTCATGTTATCATAATCTTCAGGCTGAATCGCAATGGTCACCCAGTGGAGCATCACTAGCGTTTCTTCTGGTATATTGGGTACCCCCGAATAGAAATTTATTATGGAATTCCAAATAAACGCCGCTTCTGATAATGTAATTTTGTCTTTGGCCAAATGTGATAAACAATCCACAACACCTTGAGGTGATAAAGACTGTAATTCATATAGCTTGATCTTATTTACATCAGATAGTAGGACCTCGTTACATGTCAGGCTGCTAGCAGTTCCCATGATCAAGAACAAAATAAGTATCCAGTACATATTCGAAGTCATCCTTTATAGCGATGACTGACATGAGTGAACAATTTTACAAAAAGTAACAAGAATTTAAGGTGTAACTCATTTTTCATTGATAATTCAATCAACATTCTAAATGTCAAGAACGTAGCAAAATTGAGAACTTAGGGTGTGTTCCTAATAGCTGACTGAATATACTTTAATGCTTTAAAGTCTAAACATTTTTTTATTAACTTTTCCGTTTTTCCGCATATAACAGAGTAGGAAGTAAGTAAGACACTCTTTTCCCAATTTCTGTCTAATTTTCGAGATATTACATGTTGAGTGGCGGAACTCAACTTCTTGTTTAGTCTACCGTGTTTGTCTCTTGAGCGGGAATCGAATCCACAACCACCACGCTCACAGTGGACTCACTGCTAAATTTCAAATAATAATTAATTCAAATCTGTATATGAAATTTAATGAATATATTTATTAATAATATATAAACCATCAATTATCGCGTGCAGACATCCGTAAACAAACTGTGCTTCATACTACGACAATACATTTATAACTAAGTTGACATTTAACCATGAAAGTTCACTTTAATATAATACCAATTAGAGACTAGCTGGTAATAAATAAATTTTAGTACACGTTTTAAAATTCGATATTGTAAAGGACGTAAAAAACAAATTTAAAAAAACCCCGACTGCATAAGACTAAAAAGAAAAAAAAACAAGCACTGTAGCTCATTAGAATTAACAGACGGGACCTTTTATTCAACCAATTACTCATTTAAATTTTAAAAGTTTTTCTTATGACTTGATGAGATGAGATTTAATTGGTTAAAGAATCCGATGGTGCCAACTGTTATATGTTGATAGGACTAGTAAGAAATCGTCGGCGGTAGTTTGATATAATAATTATGTCAACCGACAGCTGACTACTGCAAAGTGTTCGCGACTTAGGGTTTCCAAAAATGTATAATACCAAATATACACGATTAATACCTGTTAAAATAGTTTCAATCAGCAAATCAAAGAACTTATTATATGTTGATAAGTTTTGCAACGCAAAACACATACATACATACATATTCTGATAAATACATTATCCTCTTTTGTATTGCGCAGTCGGGAAAATAGTCAACCTCCGCGCTATAATATCATATTAATAACTTAATATAGCGTCGACGTATTGAGTTCATACAAGCTTATGTTTTCTAGAAACAACTGAAACCTCGTTGTGTCATCTGTTATTATGGCACAAGATAAAAAAAAATTATAGCAATAATTATTATATGAAATTAAATTCTAAACGAAAAAACTTAGTTCATCACAAGCAATTACTTTAATAGCTTATATTCATTAACTTTATAATTGACATAATGTACTATTATTTTATTACTTATGTCATCGGAAAATCTATATTATCTTTACAAAACATGGATATGAATACGTTGTTTTTTCTTTCTGTATGCCGTACATACTAAGAGGGAACCTGGTAATGTTAAGATAATCGGTTCCTTACTTTCCGCCGAATTCTGGAGCCATAACGCGTACAGTGGTGGTATATAATACCGTGGCTTGCCTCGACTCCAGAGCGAAGAAATAAAAATATTACATATTTCATTTCCTCACGTCATCATCGAACCCACCACCTTGTGCCCCTGGTGCCCCTGCGCCACGACTGGCCTCAATGGCCTATAGATACGTAAAAGTATAAAAAAACAAGTTTGCAGGTATAAACAAATAAAACATCCGAATAATTCACATCTGATTCAATATGGCAAGCTCGCTGGCCAGTTTTTAATTTAAAGGTAGAGCTACCGGCACCATATCGTTCAATATAAAACTGAGGTCTCCCGAGTGGTCGATGGAGCGAACGTGCGTCCCTGTAATTCCTAGGAATACTGCCATTGGAAATTTAAATCCTTTGAAAGCTGAAGCTTTGCTCGCAGTACATCAATTCTAGGTCACCCCTTATATGTAAAATGATAAACTGCTTGTAGGGATTCATATTGCTGTGTGAATAACTTTATACTGATTGAAATCTCGTAGTGTATTCAAGGAATCTAGATTTATTCTTTTAGCGATATTTAAAATTTTGTATAAGTCAGTTCTTTTAAGTAGTACCAGTACCTAGTGTTGGATCTCCTTTAGATGCTTATTAAGGAATATTTTTCCCGACTGCTAAGGAAGGGTTATGTTTTTCGCGCGTATGTTGTATGTATGTAATATTCTTTATTACCTCGTATCTCCAGAACCGCTGAACGGATTTATTGTATTGACTAGATGTCTTGTCTTCTTGTGAGCGTTTAAAGGAGATGTGAAATAATAATTTTAAATACATTTATATAATTTCTACCCAAATTATTTAATAATGTGATAGAGTCGAGAATAGTAAAGAAATGCGCTTAGTAAAATGTTTGAAAAAAAAAAAAACAATTTTTAGCTTCACGCTGTTTCACGCATATAGCAGGGTAGGCAGAGGGAACTTGGGAACCTAGTGTTAGGACTCTCTGTTCTCCATTTTCCGGCATGTTTACTGGCAAGATTCTACGCCACGCTCTGTCTTGTCGCCAAAGCGAACAAATGAAAATATTAAATATTTCATTTCACACATTTTTTTTCAATCACACGCTATTGTCCCTGCACCACGACTGGCCTTAAAAAAATTAATCAAACCAAAAAAACATATTGAATATTCACTTTAATAATTAAAATTTGATTAAATTGAAAACTGCTGTTATAATGGACTTATGTTGTCGGAACTTATTGTATACAAGAGCAAAAGCTATTATATAAAAGCGAATACCGCGCACTCTACAAAAGTATGCTTATTGTAATCGATAAAAACCTAAATGAAATGTTTATTTCTCTGTCTTCTTATAAAGAAGGTAAAACACGATGCTGAATTGCGCAGCTCAACAAGCAAAGTCACGAAATATGGTCGGTATGTGGCATACGGAGTATTTAAACACTAGGTCCCTCTCCTTAAAAGTTATGAAATAATAAACAAAAATATTTATTGGGGCACAGTTAACTTAAAGCGATGGATTTGCATTCGAATAAATCATTTTAATTTAAATTATATTGAATAATTATCTAATAACAAATATTCACTTGGCCAGGCAACAGCGTATGGCTGTAAACGCGACGGTTATTAGTTTGTCTCGCGCTCGGGGAGATGTTTATTTCTCTGTCTTCTTGTAAAGAAGGCAAAACGCGGTGCTGAGTTGCGCAACTCAACACGCAATATCTCGAAATATGGTCGGAAGGTAGTATACGGAGTGTTTAAACACTAGGTCCCTCTCCTTAAAACTTATGAAAATATGTACATGTCACAGTGTATAACATTATAATGAAAAATATAACGCACTTTTGTGAACTAACATATCGCGTAGCGTAGCGTCAGTTTCGCACTTCAAATAAATGTATTCTTACAGTAATTTTGTAGATACTTTTGACAATTATTTACTGAAATATATTTATAAAAACTGAGATTTTATGATATCTAAAATATATAGGAGATCATCTATATAAATGATATGTCATTATACTACAAATAAAAAAAACGATGGAAAATATCACGTTTTTTTCTTTATAAAGTAAGCTTTAATTTTTGTATCCATCGTCGTCAATCACAAACGCTCACAAAGAGAATCTATAGTAGCTGTAATTTCCATACACTCTTTAAAAATGACTCAACTTTATTTACGGAACGCAAACAACGAGCTCAACTCCATACTAGATATTTTTCCGATAAAATTATTTTAAAGCTTGCATAGTTTTTAAATTACTTTGTACTGATGTTGAGCTAATTTTTAAAACATATACATCTATTGGCCGTCGTGGTGCAGGGACACAAGCGTATGTCTGTAAACGCGACGTGGGTTCGATTTTCACTCGAGGTATTATTTATCGAAATAACATATGTAATATTTTTATTATTATTATTATTTCTCGTAAAATTCGTCAGATCATATATTTTTCGTAATCCTTGAATTATTCTCTTCAAAATAAAAAAAAGGCACGTTCGAGAATGTCGATAGAACTTTTTTTTTACAACTTTGTAGTCTCACCTCTTCTTTACGTCACTCTCAAATTTACAGATTAGTAGAATATACATGATTTAGCTTGTTACTAACTCTCTCTAACTTAACGTGACGCACTCGAGCATTTCAGATGATGAAACGAGTGGCCATATGGGGCCCACATTTGGAGTGAGTACTTAGCCGAATGCAAGGCAATCCCCCAGTATATTAATCTGACAAGCTTTAATAAATCCTGAAATCCCCACTTGGTCTCCCGTATTATATTGAATAGAAACGAGCACAAATTTAAGCCGTTTAATAATAACCTTTGCCCAATTATGTTATTATTGAAAGTGGAACCATTAGTTGTTTATTTGTAAGCGATTTGTGTAAATTTTATATTGGTTAATTATTTAATTACATACTGTTGTATGATTATTAAAATGCCACTTTTTTTGCAGCTGAGTAAATAGAGAACACCTTCTCTGTCCTACGTAATTCTATATATTATGTTTTTTGTAACCTCAAGCTGTATCCCGCAACATGGGAACCTAGTGTTAAGACACTCCGTTCCGATTGACATATTTCTGTTCCCCATTATCCGCGTAAACTGTCGAACTCAACAACGAAAAGCGATTAAATTAAAATATTAAATATTTAAAATAAATTAAATAAATCCCGAGGCAAAGCGCGGCGTTGAGTTCTGCCACTCAACACGCAATGCCTCCGAAATTCGGCAGAAAGTGGGGAACAGTGTCTTAACACTAGGTTCCCTCTGCCTACCCTGCTGTGTGCGGGATACAGCGTGAAGCTATTAAATATTTCATTCCCCTAAGTGGGAATTGAGCTTATAACTGTCGCGTTAACAGTCGCACCCTTGCGCCACGACACCCTCAACACTTGATTTACCATATTTTCCCTATATTGAATATTGAATTTCGGAACTCAATGTCACGGTTTACTACACCACAGTACACTACAACCATCCCGTTAATCGTCGCACAATGGGATACCTTAAGTGTCTCTGCCTCATAGAAGAACTCATCTTTATTTGGTATTATCGATGCTTAATAATATCCATAGATTTCTTGAAAACAAATGTAAAGTTAATTAACCAATAAAACATTTTTAATGAAAGGTATTCAGGAAACATGAAAAACTCAACTCAATGCCTCTACATTAAAAAATGTAAAGGATATTCTAGAATATGTAACATCCGACAATGTTACAATTTTATCGGCGCCTTGAGTGAGTTTTAGATATTGACAGGTAAAGCAATTGTGTAAATGGCCGTAATGGTTCAGTGATCAAATTATTAGAATTCCGCATTGGGTCGAAGTTTGTTCCAACGAATATTTTTTTATTATTGAGGAATTTAATTTTATTTTAAGTGTTATAGAAAAAAGATATGAAAATCGTGTGTCGTGTTGAGATGAATTTATTTATGTTTTATCTGTCACTCACGTCTCACACGTGAATTTATCAATCGCTTCAATAACAAAGTTTAAATATAGCAATAAATATTGATAAAATTATATTTGTTTCAGTTTTTCATCGTATGAAATTTATGTGTAAAAAAAAGAATATTTTTTACATAAGTAATATTAAGGCAATATTAAATCGGTAATGTCTGTTGTCATATAAAATTCTATAATTAGAATTCCACATTGGCCTGCATCGCTATTATAAAGCTTCTAAACGTAATCAAAAAATACACATTTATGCATGGTTTTTGTTGCATTTCGAATGAAAATCACCGCGTAGTAAAAACTTACAAAATTTGACACAAAGCGAGTGAGCATGTGAACGTTGTTTTCTTTAATTTTAAAAAATCACTCTATTCCAATTTCATTGGAAATAATCACTTATATTCCTATTACAAATTCATCAAATTAATTTATAATGAAGCTGACAAAGAAGTGAAATATAATTTAGGATTAACTCAAATGCACGTATGGTACACGTGATTGAAATTCTAGTTCTATATGAAATAACAGTTTGTAATGTCGTTATCAATATAGTTGCAGTAAAAAACTTATTCATTAAATTATATATCGACCATGGTCAAAGGTTCAATACTCTTGGCTGTTTTAAAGGTTATATTTAAATTTGTTATTTATAGTAACTGTCTATATCTTTTTTCAAGGATACAAATTTAATATGTGAAATAGGTTTTAATTTTTTTTTATCATTTCGGACAAAAGCCTGTTGGATGGCGGAACTTATCAAACCAAAGAAATGAAAATATAAAAATTATTAAATGTATTCCTACAGTCCACTGAGAAGAGATCGAGCCACTTGTCAATGAAACATATTATTATAAACATCTTAGCTTACAAAAATATATATCGCTGATAAATTATACCAATATAAAATAAAAAACCGATTGATAATGAAAATTTGAAAATATGAATGTACATTTTTATGTAATCGGTAAAATATTTAATGCACTTCAATTAGCCTAAGATCCCATTGCTTAAATCTGCAGGTAACCACACTAAGGCTTCCTTATTATTATAAGAATACTACGTGATACATGATAGTAGAATAGATTATCCTGGGGTTGTCTAGAAAAAATCAATGGTCAATCGTGTCACCTTTAATTAAATTTATGGTAATTCGTTTTTTTGTTGAAAAATTGCACTAATTTTTCATTTTATCATATATTTCATCATTGTTTTACGTGAAACCAACACTTGCCGCAACCCCAGGGTTACCAGATTTAAACAAGTCACTTAATGTTGATAATTTGCACTCATGTGTTTAAGTTTTTTAAGAGAATTATATATTAAATTAAAGCTTTTTTTTTTCTTAAAACATGGTTGCCTGAAAAACAACTGCTGCAAACAGAGGAGAAAAGAGGAGAGGAGAAGATCATTTGAATTATTTTATTCCGGTTCCGATTGGCTATAAGACGAAATGCCCGGACTGCCTTATGTTTTAATTAGAAAAATATAATGTAATTAAAACTTTATCTTACAATAAATCTTTAGTCTAATTGTTTATCTATTAAATTGTGAATTTTCCATAGCAGTTTCTTATATTGGGAAAATAATACATATTTTGATAACTAAAGAAAAATACCCGCAATAATGGAATTATTAAGGACACTCCGTGTTAAGACACTCCGTTCCCCATATTTCGCCGAGTTTTAAGGCATTACGTGTTGAGTGGCGGAACTCAACGCCGCGTTTTGCGTCGACACCAGAACGAAGAAATGAAAATATAAATGTAAATAAATGTTTCATTTCCTCGAGTGGGAATCGAATCCACAATCAGTCGATTTTACAGTCACATTTTGGGCCCCTGCGCCACGACTGGCCATGAGAAGATTTACCTCCTATAACATTTTTCTTCAAAACAGAAGGCAGTCCGCTCATTTCGCCTTCTATTCTCAAAGTAAAAAGGGGCCGGAAAAAAATAATTGAAATCATTCTTAAAAATAAGTTTTATTAAAAAAACCGATACCTGTAGATTCATGCAATGGGATCTCGACCTAAGTATGCAAATTACTATTTCGTCCTCATTTAGTGAACTCTTATAAATATAAGTAGAGTAGAATATTCATTATTCACATAATATAACATGCTTTTAGAAGTTTATCTTTAACTATAGTGGTATTAAAATCATTTATTATAAAGGAAATTTATTATTGATTATTTGTAAATTTAGAACTTTTTTGATTTTATATATTTGCTGTGGTTTTTAATTCAATTCACTATAGTAGAAATCTACCTTTTTTTCGTCTAAGTAAAGCGCGACGTTGGATTCCATCACTTCAAGAGACACTAACAATATTTATAAAAAAAAGATCAGTGGAGAGTGGAGGAACTATGACCAAGTTCTGTAATTCACCCACAAAAGCGAGACATGCGTTAACACAAAAAAAAACCTATTAAAATAATTCTTTAAAAAATAAACATGAATTTTCGTAAGTAACACTAAACTTCTAAAATGTAAGATAAATATTTTTTTAATGTCATAACAACCGGTTAGTCAGGTGACCCTGACCAGAAGGAAATTCCTCTATATAAAAATGCTCAACTTCCAACAAATAAAATGATGCGTACAACGTGTTTGTTTAGTTATAATATTTTCTGATAATATTTTTAAAAAATGCGATACAAAAAACAGTATCGATATTTCATAATTTATCGATATGTTAATCGATATTAATAAAATAAATTTGAATACTTTTTTGTTGGTTTTTTAACTCAATCCATTCGTATAATTAATGTGGGTACGTAAATTTCATCCGTAATTTAATCCGTATATTTTTATTCAGCACACCGTATACCATGCAGTACAGCAGAGGGAACCTCGTGTTACGACACTACGTTTTTTACTTTTAAGACATTGAATGTTGAACTTTTTAGCTTCACGCTCTATCCTGCACATAGCAGTATAGGCGGAGGGAACCTGGGAACTTAATGTTAAGATACGCTCCTCTCTGTTCTCCACTTTCCGCCGAATTCTCGAGGCATTGCGTGATGAGAAGTCAACGCCGCCGTAAATGAAAATATTTCAATTAAAAATTTCCGCTGAGTGGGAAACGTATTCGAACGCCCAATCGATATTATATTCTATAAATCGCAACAAAATTTAAATCATAGCTATATTTAGACTTTAATAAAAAAAATATGTAATTTTTCGTCTATATTTCTTAATTTTTTTCGCAAATGTGTATAGACACTTTATTGAATAAACAAATTATTTCAATACATTAAAACAATAATTACTATTTTATTATAAAACTTGTATTTTTACACAACGAATGTAATTGGGACGCCCGATTGATTGGCGGCAGGTGGAAATGATATCATATATTTAAAAGTAACTTATTTTATACGAAAAGTGCGTGTATTATGTTTATCCAAAGGTAGCAGATACGAATTCCGATTGAAGATACAAATTATTATTTCTTAATTTATTGCACATTGCATGTTAAACTTAAAATTATAACTCTAATAAGCTCTTTCTATTCAAATAGTTACTACTAACTATAGATATACCTATTTCTCGTTTTAAATATTTTAATTTTTGATTGAAAGTAGGAAAATTTCGTTTATTTTTTTCTCCATAGGTTTTTATAAGACGTAAATTTTAACAATCGCAGTTATACGTAGATGATTTTCTATATTTATATAAATTATCCTCATTTTAGTTGATAAGAAGAGAGTAAGAGATAATTAACGAATAACAAATTTGTTCATTTGCAATCAAATTAATTCTATTTTGTCGTAGAAAACTAAGCAAAATACTTAAAAAAACAAAAAAATTGGACTTGAACCCACGTCTTTAGGAGACCGTCCAAACAAACCTCTCTTAACACTAAGCCTTACGTTCTTATTCATTGAAATTAAAAAAAGAAAAAAATGAGCAAACTGAAACTGACTGAAGCCAGAGTAAGCCATAAATAGACATTATACAGAATGTCAGTGGTATTTTAATATAAATTTTGTAGCTTGTAATTTTCTGTAAAATTATTATTCCAGCCACAAAGTGAATAATATAAACATAAACTTTACAAATATGTGAGGGAGCGCAGGCAGCTCAAAGGCCGCCCTCGGGCGACGTCGTTGTGACCACTGCAAGTATTACTGCATAGGAAATGGAAAATATTCGCAACGCTATATAAAATTATTACTTAAAATACACATATATATTTTACATTTTTTCTCTGCTTCCTACTGTATCCCTCATTTCGCAGGGTAGGCCGGGAAACCTAGTGTCGAGACACTTCGTTACCCAATATTCACGGAATTTTCGAAGCGTTTTGGCTTGTCGGTTACAAGAACTATATTACTGTAAATAGTAATAAATAATAATTCACTTCCTTGAGCGGGAATCAAACCCATCACGTCGCGCTTACAGTCACACACTTGTGCTATTAAGCCACAACGGTGTCTACATTCAAAATATTTTTATTTATTGTTTAATAATAAAATCTTAATCCATAAATATTAAAAGGCTATCTATTTTTAACCTACATATTATGCTCGTGCCGTGAAGAGTAACAAAAGGTTTTAAGTGCCTCAATACGTGGTACAGTTTAAAATAAAAACTAAACCAAATTGCCAGTGCCAAAGTGCCAGTTGACATTTATATACTTGGTATTTCCGTATTACTTGCCCTTTTGAAAGCACTTTAACCGTCACTAGTGACTGTTTATATGACATTCGTGTGAAAAAATAATACAAAAAGACGCTAAAAACGATCTACGAGCAGAGAGAGCACTATATGCCAAAATTAGACATTGGTCCGTGAATCCGAAGCAAAACAATCAAAGCACTTTCAATATGTTATGTAAAATAGTGAAATGATTTATTAGAAGAGCATGGGAATATATAAATAATAGAAAAAAATGTTCGGCTTCCATTCTCTGTTGAAGTTTGTGAATGGTAGAATATAAATTTTCAAATAAAAAACAAACTAAACTAGAGGTGAACTTAATAAGAAATCCTATCCAATCGCAACTCCTATCACAGGAGCCTCAACTTATTAAACTTTTGATCACATTTCAAAGGCTTCTAGTAATATTACGAAGTTTTAAGAATAGTAGTTTATTTATGCTATGTTTTTTTATTTTAGAATGTAACTCCTGGAAACCGACCAGGGACCGTAACGGAAATTTGTAAAAATCCCCCTACAGAGATGCTAACAACATAAACAAGCGTATAAAAATTTCGACGTAGCTCGATGAGAACGTATGGCTTAGCGGTCAGAGCGCCTGGTCGGTTTCCAGGAGGCGCGGGTTCGAGTCTCGCTACGTTCAAATTTTTATACGTTTTCTAAATAAGTATTTAACTAAAAGAGAAGTTGATCTCGGAATCAAGTAATAGTAATATACACGTAAAATGTCACTAAAACTCCAGTGCTTTTGACGTCTCCGTGACAGTTCAATTGTAAAAGTTAATTGAAAACAAACAAAAAAAAACTTAATTCATAGACAACAATCCAATGAATATAAGCTGAATGAATACAGATAAAAAAAAAACGAAATCGTAAAGAAGCAATGTGAACGTATTATATTTAGAAGAATAAAAAGGCGTAATGTAATGTAATGTAATGTAACCTACATAAAGATTTCAAGTTCGAAGTCAAACAAAGTCGACGAAGTCATCAGCGTATGTGGGTCGCTTGTTATCATCGCATCAACATTTCGGCTTAGTTATGTTATGTAATAAAATATTAAGACATTTTCGTAACAGTCTTGCGGAACACTTTTAGGGTTTTGCGGCTGCTTTAGAAAAGAACATGAAACGAACGCCAAATTTTGTCCCGTAATATTAAAATATATTAATTTTATTGTAATATATATGGTTGGGAAGTTACTTTTTGCCATAGTAGTTACAATTAAAGTATGTTCCTAATATTTTTATACGAAAGTAAAGTTCCACATGCGGCTTCGCCCGCTTAATTTATTAATTTAAGGCTAAAATTTATTAAAAATATCGTACAAAATTGTTATACGATATCTTTAATAATTATTAGCCTATGTTTTACTATGATGTATAAGCTATATTACTGTAAAGTTTTATCTAAATCCGTTCAGTAATATTTGCGTGAATGTGGTACAAACATTCATCCTCACAAACTTTCAAATTTATAATATTAGTAGGATATTCAAATAAGCACCCGTCAAGTCAATTGAAATGAAAATTCGTTGAATATGCTTAGGTTTGGTTTGGTTTAGTTAATATGGCGTTCCGAGCGTGCCAGTTTAGCACAAAATCACTTCGCCAATGTCATGTTGAATGGAGATGAATATGTTTATATAGTGCTCAGTGAATACTACTGAAAAAGTAGATATCTACGTACACTTGAATAAAATAAAAATTATTTTAAATTTTATAAAATTAAAAATACATATATTTTATTTTCCTTTGTGTTTATTATGTCTGTTAATTATTTTCCAAAAATATAAAGACGTCCTCCTAACTATGAAATTCTAGTAGTAGTCATAATTTTACTAAATATAATTACTTCTCTAAGCAAAACAAAATCTTTAAGTAAATCAAGAATGTAAAATTTGTAAAAAAAAATATAAATGTATTATTGTTATTAACATAATAATAAGTAATAATAAAAAGTACAGGTTTTTTTTTCTTAAATGTAAAACATGAAAAAGGCAAGCGCTAGCACATACAGTATATAATAATAAAAACAAAAAAATCAAAATATATTTTTTTCAACTAAAAAAAAATATATTATGACAACAGAGAAAAAATAAAAAAAATAAATACTCACAAATAAAAATTGACGCAAAAATATCCAAAAAAAAAAAAGAGAAGGTAGTTCACTCAACGACGTACAACCTAGCAATGGATCGGCTGCGGCCGCGCTCGTGTCTTCTATCTGCCGCGCAATGCAATATCGAATGAAGCAACAATATAATCGCTTTAATCATGTATTCGTACATAAATATAGCGTGATAGGGCATTTTTTTTTCACCTTCCCACTTGTAACAGGCAGAGGGAACCTAGTGATATGACACTCCGGTTCCGACTGTCCGCTGATTCTGGCAGAAATCAACGGGTTCGAAACCAGAACGGAGAAATAAAAATATTAAAAATGTTATTTTAGCAAGTGAGCATCAAGACCATAACCTATCGCGTTTACAGTCACACGCTCGTGCCCCCGCGCCACAGCAGTCCTCAATTTTCAAAAATGATACTGCCAAAATATATTCTAAAGTAAAAAAAAAACTATTTTTATAACATATATTGATGCAATGTGATGTTAGTGAGACGAAGACCCTTGCTTATAAGATAATTCTCTTCAATTCATCTTTCCGGTCATACACAGTAGTCTTAACAGGCAGTTACAATGGAAATTACTTAATAGTAAAACTGTTTAGTTAAATTTGATATAGTACTCGTAGGTATCAAATGCGCCGACACAGCACGTCGTTTTTAATGTAAAACACGTTTATGTTATGGTTTTTTTATAGCGTCACGGCAGAAAGTGGGGAACGGAGTGTCTTAACACTAGGTTCCCTCTGCCTACCCTGCTGTGTGCGGGATACAGCGTGAATCTGTCACACAACACACTGTATCCCGCACTTTTGAATTCTGAATGCATTGCATGTTGAGCCGCGCTTTGCCTCGACCACAGCGAGGGAATGAATATATTAAATATTTAATTTCCTCTATTGGGAATCGAACCTACAACATTGTACCTTTGCACAACGATTGGTGTTATGTTATATTTACAATATTAATTATTTGTCTCATATATATAATATATATTTATTAAGACATTTATAGTTTTCAAAATTGATTAGTAAAATAAAGTTCTGTGTGTTTGCTTTACTAAATGTAAGCTAAAGTAACATCGAAGCCGCCGTGGCGCGTAAGAACAAGCGTGCGGCAGTTAATGCGCGTTGTGGGTTCGATTTCCATTAGGGGGAATGAACTATTCAATATTTTTACTATTCTTCACTCTGGTCGTAAGGTAAAGCACGACGTTGAAGTGTCATGACAAACGCAGTACTGAGTACTATATTTATTATATTATGTTTATTTTTTATATATATTAGTAAATTTAAACCTCCTTTGCACCTGTTAAAATATATTCATTTTTCATCCATGGAACATAATACAAGACTTAGATAATTTAATATTATAAATGCAATATAAAATAATATTTTCATGAAAAGTCTCAGATCTAGAGTTTTGTCGTGTTGTTTATCTGCTTCACTGAACTCTATATTGAAAATGAAACCGACGAGTACAAACGGAACGGAAATTCAAAAGACCGAAACTTGATAAAACTTTGTGTTACTCTTACATTTCTACACTATGACAGTGAATCTATCGTATACGTTTTTCAATACATATGAATATTATAAAAACTAAAAACTAAACTAGTTTCACGCTTTATCCCTAGCGGGGTAGTCAGAGAGAACGGAGCGCCAAACGCTACGGTCTCTGCATACCTCTTTCGCCTCGTCCACTGTCATCAACCTCTTCATACATGCCCTCCGGGGGGTCCTCATGCTTTTTACGTGACTTTCCTCCAGTATCTTTGATATTGTGTTTTCGGAGGTCAACCGAGGTCTCCCTCTACCTCTTACGCTCACTATCACATATGAATATTATTGAATTTAAAAAAAATGTTAAGGTACTTATAAAATTAAAAGAAACCGAATTTGACATTTCGGCTAAAGTCAATCTAAAACTAAACTTTAGGCAAGGACATCTATTTCTACCGAACACAAAGTTTTCGAGACATTACGTGTTAAATAGCGGAACTCAACGCCGCAATTCGTCTACCAGAGAGGGAAAATGAAAATAATCCCAATACGGCACGATGGCACCTTACAATATAGTAATAACTAATCTTTATGTTCTGCCATAACCATATATTTATTTTTATTTATTTTTTTGATGAATATATAATAAATATGATAAATACGAATTGGAAAAAAAAATGATTTGGTATATATTCACGCGCATATTGAGGCTAAAAGTCAAAGAAATTTCTCGAACCACCTTATACCATTATGGACCCAGTTTTTGTCCAAACTGAGGCCACTGTAGGCAATTATAACTTTTTTTTTGTTCATTTTGATATTTTTTTTTACCTTGACCGTTTTATGTTTCTTATTTTTATATTTTAATAATTTACATAAAGTTTTTTATATATCTAACTGTCTACGTTTGGCAATAACACTTTCTACGAGAACATTGAATTAATTTTTTTGCGCGCTGAGCAACTGAAAAAAAAACTTACATAATAAATAATCGAATGAGAGACTTTGAGGCCAGTCGTGGCGCAGTAAAACCGACGGGTGGTGGGTTTGATCCCCACTCGAAGACATGAAATATTTACTTATTTCCATTTCTTCGTTCTGGTGTCGAGGACACGCGCGGCGTTGAGTTCTGCCACTCAACACGCAATGCCTCCAGAATTCGGCGGAAAGTGGGGAACGGAGTGTCTTAACACTAGGTTCCCTCTGCCTACTCTGCTGTGTGCGGGATAGAGCGTGAAGCTGATTAAATGAGAGACTCGACAAGTGTATTCGAATTGTAATTCACAGCCGGTTTATAATTTATTATAATAGCATTTAACATTATACATGCAATTGCCAATTCGTGGAGTCTATGTCAATAAAATTTGGCAACATTGAAATTGAGGATAAGACAAATAAATATAGACGCCATTAAATCAATTGGGAAGTTTCTGAATTTTGATTGAGCAAAATGATGAAAATAATGTCTCGAAACTAGGTTCCTTGTGCGTACTTCGAAAAAAAGTTAATAGAAGGATTATCTTTTGTGTTGTTTGTTAAATCAAGTAAAAGGATAAAAAAAGGAATAATATAGCTGTATAATATTTTTCAGCTACGCGCTGCGTAGGCAGAGGGAGCCATGTGTTAAGACACTTCGATTCCCACTTTCCGCTGAATTCTGGAAGCATTGCGTATTGAGTGGCGGGACTCAACGCCGTGCTTTGGAAACGACCAGAGCGACGCCGCGCTTTCATTCATACGCTTGTGCCCCTGCGTTTTTTTATCGCTGCACAAATAAAAGAATCTTTGCAAAAGTGCCCAGCCCTCGCTGCACTTCTTCCAATGACGTCAACAAAGTGTTTATATTCTCCAACATAAGCACTAGGATTATCATGTTCAAGCCAACGCAAACAGACAAATAACAAACTACTACACCCAAATAACATTCTTTCTCATATACCTCCCATGTACAGACAGACACCGATCAGATGGACGTGGCGTTTGCCTCGTTTGCCTTGTCTTTTTCCATAAAAAAATACCGTCAATCAAAAATACAAAACATCTTGAAAAATGCAACATGGGGAACGGAGTGTCCAAACCTAGTGTTATGACACTCCGCTCCCCATTTGGTAGGAAGGGTTAGCCTAGTGGGCTTACCCAGCCTTGTTCTGTGGGAAAATTTGCGAAGCTTTATAAATTTCTTGTTGAATTATTTATTTTACTTAGAAAATTGTGGTTTACCACGATAATTTGTATTATCTTCGACTTATATAGGTAAACGTAACTATGAAATAACCGTTTCGCGAAAGATCGATCGATAGGTACTATTGCGGCTTATATATGGGATGGCTAATTGAAATGCATTGTCTATCCTCTTATCTCACAGCTCATTCCATTTTGGAATCCAATACATTATCTATTTGAATTATTATCTTTTCAGATTCACGCTGTATCCCGCACACAGAAGGGTAGGCAGAGGGAACCTAGTGTTAAGACACTCCGTTCCCCACTTTCTGCCGAATACTGGAGGCATTGCGTGTTGATTGGCAGAACTCAACGCCGCGCTTTTGCCTGGACACCTGAGCGAAGAAATGCAAATATAAATTTAAGTAAATATTTCATCTCCTCGAGTGGGGATCGAACCCACAACCAGTCGGTTTTACAGTCACACCTTGTGCCGCTGCGCCACGACTTGCCTCATTATCTTTTCCATTTGAAATTATATCTTAGTTCCGAGATTTTCCATTTTCCATTTTTAGACGCATTGCCTTTATTTCTAAAAATGTCAATCAAAAGTTTATTAATTGGCATATAAACTACTAGTGAGACCAGTCGTAGTGCAGGGGCGCAAGGGTGTGACTGTAAGTAAACGCTGACTTTTAGTGGGTTCGATCCCCGTTCGATGAAATCAAATATTTATTTTAATTCATATATTCATTTATTCGCACTGGTTTCGCGGCAAAGCGCAGCGTTGAGTTCCTCTACTCAACAAGTAATGCCTCCAGAAATCGGAGGAAAATGGAAAACGGAGTGTCATAACATTTTTCCCTCAGCCTACCCTGCTGTGTGCGGGATACAGCGTGAAACTGATTTCCTGCGGCTTCGCTCAATTGGAATTAACGAATATGTATAGCACTTTCTAAGTGCTCTGACCGCTGGTACAGTGAGCTATTTTGAAAGTATCTACTTTATGTCGATGGCTATTAATAATTAAGCTGATATTAAAATGTATCCTATTATATATTGTGTAAATAAATGTGATTGTAAAATCGTCTGGGTGTGGGTTCGACCTCCGTTCGATGAAATCAAATATTTATTTAAATTTATATATTCATTTATTCGCTCTGGTTTCGAGGCAGAGCGCGGCGTTGAGTTGCGCCATTCAACGCGTAATGCCTCCAGAACCCGGCGGAAAGTGGGGGACTGAGTGTCTTAACACTAGGTTCCCGTTTACCTACCGTGCTGTCTGCGGGATACAGCGTGAAGCTGAACTGATTTATATATTGTGTAATATACTGTCTCACGTGAAAGGGTGCTCCGTAAGTAGACCATAATGAATCACACACCACTCGCCAAAAAAACTAGATTTTTCAAGGTTCAATAAAATATGTTACGCTTTCTCACTTTTTAATTTATTCAAAGTATATTATTGCAATTTTTGTTATTTGTTATAATATTATTTTTTTGTAGATTATTTCCCAATAAATTTTTAGCTAAATTCTATTTAAAATTGATGTGGACTACGAAGCTTTCGTTACTTAGGTATCTATTAATGGTATTAAATTAACCAAATTGAATGAATATAAGATTATTATAATTCTGTCTATCTAAACGTGGTAGCTGTCGGTTGGTACTTCTTCGACTCAATAATTGATTACTCAAGCCAGTTTTGATCAGACCATATGCAGCGTTGAACGCAGCCACGCATCCTTGGTTTTATTATTTTGTACCTATATCTATATAAATAGTAATGTTAATAAGATACAAATTTTAATTAAATCAATTTAAAAAAAATATTTTCCTCCACTACTGCCCAAGATTCGTCCAAAATGACCTGTCCGTACCTATCTCGCTTGCCCTTTGGTGTCGTGGGTTTAAGACTTCATAGTTTTCATGAGTGAGTTCCAGGAGGTAGGAAACCAACCGTTGTTTCTATTGAAATTAGAATGTTTTTGTACTTCCATAGCCTTGTAAAACATTCTAGAAATGTACATATCTGTTCTCCATAACGAGGATGTAGGGCTTGTCTAATTTAATAACATAATAAATAACTATTTAAATATACATCTTCCTATCTTAGCATTTAACGGTCTGTGTACGATCAAATGCAAGATTTATACATTACATACTTCCCAGTATACTTAACCTCTTGTTGAATACCAAGCCGATATAATAGACTACAACCTGAAAATCTATCACGAATTACAAAATACAATAAATCACAGAAACACTATTAAAGTGAACAGACAAATGACAAAAGTCCGTTTAGCATAAAAAGTAAAACATACCAAAAACAACAACAATTGCAAGTATCCACAACGGCTTTATATTTTCACAATCGTTTTCATTAATTAATTGTTAAATTCTACAATATTCAATATTTGGTTCATATTAATAATAATCATGTCCAAAAGTCAGGAACTTCTCGTTCGAAATTATTATTTATGTATTGAATAGTCCATTTATGGAGTTTAAGTTTTTTTTCATAATCGATACAACGTAACCTACTACACCTGCGATCAGCAACGCGTATTGTACGCTTTAATTTGTTCTCTAGTACCTAATTAAAACACAATTTTTAGGTGTCGAGGCAAATCGCGGCGTTCAGTTCCGTCACAAGCACGCAATGCCTCCAAAATCCGACGAAAATGGGGAATAGAGTTTCTTAAAATTAGCTCTAGCTTATCCTGCAGTGAACGGGATAAACCGTGAAGCTAAATCACGTAACTGCATTGGTGAAATAACGAGAACGTATCTAACCGTGTAGCGCTAGCTGTTGGGTAATCTGTTTTAGTTTACGCCCTATTTAGAAAATGACTTTACGGCGGTTCCAGGTCCATAGCGTAATTTAGTTAGCGAGCGAAGCGGGTATTTACGCGAGTCCGTAATATCATAACGGTCTCTACCCTACTACTGGCCAACCAACTTCTTACTTTTTTTTTTTTTAGCTTCACGCTGTATCCCGCACACAGCAGGGTAGGCAGAGGGAACCTAGTGTTAAGACACTCCGTTCCCCACTTTCTGCCGAATTTTGGAGGCATTACGTGTTGAGTGGCAGAATTCAACGCCGCGCTTTGCCTCGACACCCGAGCGAAGAAATGGAAATATAAATTTAAGTAAATATTTCATCTCCTCGAGTGGGGATCGAACCCACAACCAGTCGGTTTTTACAGTCACACCCTGTGCCACCACTGCGCCACGACCGGCCTCAACTTCTTACTTAGTTGTGAAAAAATATTGTTAAACAATCTAGCCTCAGCCAAATATTATTTTGGAAAATATTTTGTTCTTTGTTCTTCTATACTATTCTTTATATATATGGGTATAAGATAAAAGCTTTGAGTATGTAATTTTTTTATTTTACTCAATAAAAATGGGTCATACTTACTACTAAATCTGATTTCTTAATCTTAATATTTATTTATCTCACATATTTAGGACACTAGAGACAAAAATAATAATGTTACGCCTAAATCTTACTAGGTCTCCCTATATCCTTCACTTTTCTCTGCTTATTTTAGAAAGTTCACAAACATCCTCCCGAGGTACCGTCGAACCCATAATCATCAGTCCAGTCTAGTCAGTAATATCTATCATTGAGTAACTTTCCTTCGATTTACCACTTTAGCATATTTGTATGTCACAACGGTGTGTCTTAATCTCTTTTAACATTAATATTTGTGATAGGTAAAATGTAGGTATAAGTTGGTAAATAACATGTTAATCAATAAATTGGAAATATATTATAATTTTCAACAAAAAAAACCGACTTCTTCAATTTCAATCGGATCCCATAATCAGAGACTAACCACACTTTTATCCAATTACCCTTGAAGTGTATCCAATCCTTGAAATGAGTGATGAAAGAATGGAAAAAAAGATTTATAATAGAAAAGTGAGCGGTAATAGAGGTAGAGAGAGACCTCGGTTGACCTTTGAAAACACAGTATCAAAGATGAGAACCCTCCGGAGGGCATGTATAAATGCATGATAGTGGACGAGGCGAAAGAGGTATGTAGAGAACGTGGCGTTTGGCGCTCCGTTCTCTCTGACTACCCCGCTAGGGATAAAGCGTGAAGCTAAGTTAAGTTTGTCGCGCACATAGTTAATGCAAATTTAAGACTTACGTGATTTTCTCATGGATACCATTGTTAGAAATGGACCAAATTAAAATGTGACCATGCATACATAAAAAAACCGGACAAGCGCGAGTTGGGCTCGTCCACCGAGGGTTCCGTACAAAAATTGGAGACCTCAAGGTTTTTCTGAAATTCAAACTTATCTTAGCCAGAGCCTTTTCATCTGAACATCACTTGCCATTTTTTTTAAGATTTAACCACAAAAGTAAAATTTACAGAATTTTTCCTGAACTAGTACTACGTGTAAACGAAATTACCCTATTAATTTTAATTTTTCTTTATAGTGTCGAAATACATGTTTGTGATATAAACGGCCAATGCAGAATTCTATTTTTTTCAGAAAATTCTTTTTTCCAGAAAAGGTACGAAACTCTAAAAAAGAATAATCAAAATCCGTTCACCCAGTTAAAAGTTCTGAGGTAACAAACAAAAAATACAGTCGAATTGATAACCTCCTCCTTTTAAGTCGATCAAAAAAAGGAAAGTGATTGACATTTTCCTCGAAGTTTATTCCTTCTGTATTGACTGAGAATATACATAGATAACTATAGAATAGGTACTAATTGAGACATAATAAAATCAGCTTCACGCTGTAACCCGCACACAGCAGGGTAGGGCAAATGGAAACCTAACATTAAAACACTCCGTTCCTCATTTTCCGCCAAATTCTGGAGGCATTTCATGTTGAGTGGCGGTACTCAACGCCTCACTTTGTCACGACATCAGAGCGAAGAAATGAACATACAAATTTTAATAAATATTTAATTTCCCTGAGTGGCTATCGACCCCACAACTACTCTTTTACAGTCACACACTTGTGACCCTGCGCCACGACTGGCCTCAGGTGAGACATACTGATATACGAAATAATAAGTTTGTACCTATAGATAAATGAAAGCAAATATGTATATTGGATGCTTATAGAAATATAATCAAAGATAACTTTAGTAATTTTTAATTTTTTTTTCTAATATACCTGATTAAAGAATTAAAAAGAAAGAAAGAAGATTACAAAATCATTTCGTGAATATATATTTGAATATTATATTACTATACAACATACATAGAGTGCATTACTAAATATCTTGCATATAACAATACTGGCTATATTTTATATAAATATTTTCTAGAAATCATTTAGCAAGGTAGCCAGAGGGTTGGCGTTAATACACTCCGTTCTCCATTTTGCGCCAAATTCTAGTTGAATGGCGGAAATCCGTGCTTTGCATCGACATTAGAAAATATTGAACACGTTCTTATTATTTGTATTTCTTCTTCGGTTTATTTTGCATGTAGGTACATCAAAGTGCAATGTCCTGGACGAAGCTTGCCCCCGGGTTCGCTTTTAATAAACGCACGACGGTGTGACACTACTACTTGGGATTCAATTTATCACGACCAGACCAGACTACAATGGAGAGGTAACTACATCCGGCATTTCCGCCGTGTTTTGATATATTTATGTATAAATTGGCTCATCCGTCGTAAGATTTTATCCTGAATTGTTGCTCGTGCATCGAACCCACTGTCATAGAGTATTTAGCAAATTCAAATAGTTTGCATTTTGTTACCAAGGAATTATTTTTCTTTCATTTTAGGTACCGGCGCTACAGTTGTGATGTCGATTCCCACACGGAGTAATTGATTATGTAATATTTTCATTTCCTTGCTCTGGTAACAAAAGACGGGGTTAAGTTTCGCCACTCAACGCGCATTTTCTCAGAAATTTGGAGGACGGTGTAGAACGGAATGTCTTAACGTTAGGTTCCTAGGTTCTGCCTACCCTGCCTGCGGTTTATAGCGCGAAACTAACAATTTTATTCTCAAAACTTAAATACATTCGTACGATTAAAGTCTCCCCTAATACAACCTCTTTACCTCTTTAAAAATAAGGGCAGGGTTTTATAATAAAATAAAACAACAATATTTACTGTTCACATTCAGTTTATTCTATACTAATGGAGTATACATGTATATTATACTATGTCTATTTATTTTATTCAGAACTTCAAATATATCTATCCATACTTAGTGCCACAGGAGGCACATTCTTTGGGGTAGGAGCGCCCATGAATGACCATTTCTAACCTATTTAGCCCATTTTTGTTCATTTACTTTATAAATTAAATAAGAATAGAACTACCTACTTATTACCAAAACGAAATATTTGGGCGCCTGATTTTTTAAATGGCAATTATATTTAATTGTATTTTGTATATTGTACTTTAGTAAGGAGTAATGCTATCAATTTCATTTAAAACATATTTCACATATTTTCATTTCCTTGTTCAATCATTCATAGTCACCCTTTTACACCACTATATTATTATATATGCTTAATATTTATTACATTTAAGCTGAGTGATAGTTTTATATGAAAATAATGTTATAAATGAATTTGTATGGAAGTGTATTAAAATAGTGAAATTAATTTAATTTCAAGTAACATCCAAGCTTTTCATACAAATATTGAAACTTAACAATTAAAAATATATATTTAAAATTAAATTTATAAAAAAATAACACTTAAATGTAAATCGCCTTTTGGCATTCAAATATAAAACAGGTGGTGAAAGCGACATTTCGTAAGTCCACACATATTATTTCACTAAACATCTATTATTTATTTAAATATTATATATTAAAGTGAACTTTATTGTAATGCATGACATAATAATTATATAATCTTAAACTTAATCCCGCGTAAAATAAATAACTTAAAAAAAGTTATACTGTTTTTGTGCCTTAATGTTTTTTTTTATTACAAACAAAAAAAACCTCCTAGTATCATTATCAACTTATATATATTTTATACAAATATTGATATTTGGGCAAAATTTTAAATAATAATATCAAGCATAATAACAATCGCAGCAACATAATGGTGTACCACAGCAGAATGTGACAAATGAACCTACTTTATAATTAGCATTTATATATTATAGTTTAAAATGTAAACAACCGAAAAAATCTATATAACAAAAGCTTAAGTATGAAAAAAATATTTTGTAAACAAACCATCTTATAGTGGGAGGTAAACCTTGCTTTTACCAATCTTAATTAAATCATTTAATACAACATTAGTAATCTCCAATAAATTATATATTTTTGGACATAGATTTATGATTTGTTCAACTGTCAGATAAGTTACAGATAACTTATAAGTAGAAAGTTAACAAGAACCTATCTGGTAGTTGTAAAACTAAAAATGCCCTTTAAAAAACCAACTAGAACAGTAAAATTATTTATTAAAAAAACACAAAAATCGAATAAAATAAAACATTTCCTAACCAAAATGGAAAATAAAAAAAATGTACAAATGAAATGTATAAATATTCATAACAAATAATAACTTACTTTCTTACCACAAAAATAAAAAATAATGTAATATGTACTTAAAACAAAAAAAAATTGTCAATGGGTACAACATACAAAGGCTTACATTTGAAGCCTTCTCATACGGCGCTCCATTTTCTTACGTTTCTTTTCCTCCACTTCGGAAGGATCAGGGGGAGGCGCTTGGAAGATCCACGGGGCAATGATATGCTTCCACAAAAGCCACAGCATACGAACTGGCATCAAGATCAGTAAACCCCAGAAATAATTCGAGAACAGAGCCAAAACGTGTGTTATTGACGCCAGGATGACGATATCCTTTATATGCCTGTAATTAAATGTTGCTATAGATGCCAAGTAAGGAAATGGTCAATTTCGTCGTGAATGGCTAAAATAAGGTGTAATTGCTTGAATTGTGCATAATGGTTTTTTTTTCTACATTTTTGTTCTATAATATATATAATATATAATTTTTTTATAGCCAGTCTTTGAAAAGAAAGGCAACTGAATTTATTTTTGATACGCTGTAAGTTATAATTATTTCGAATTTTAGACAAAAAAAATGTGGTACATCCACATTTTTTTTTATTGCAACCATTAGATGCAATGACATAACTGAAATCTACCACCGATAAACTATCATATAATATTTCGCATTAGCTTGCTTATATTCTTTTACCAAAAAACTTTTTAAAAATTGCAATTCAAAGCGAAACTAACAAGTTAAAAGCAATAGTAACAAAAAAAGTTATAAATCCTTCGCAATCTCTATTTACACCGAAACATACAACAGAACAATGCTTCATTCATAGAAATCCAGTAAGCGAGCATAAATTAAAAATATATTAGGTGAAAAAAAAAACTAAAATAATTTAAGCACTTACTCTCCCATTCCCCCTTCCATGTTCAAATCCAAGCCAGGATCAATAAGAAGGCTATTATCAGCATATTGGGGTCTACTGATATAACACATTAATTGATAGCAGCCAAAGTATATTACTATCACAAGAAAATTCATGAACTAGAATAAAAAAACACTCATTATAATACATTCTTTCACAAAATCTTATATAAAGGCTATAGTGCAGCAGCACAGAATCTTACTGTAATTGTGATGGATATAGGTTCGATTCACATTTGTGGAAATGAAATATTTTCCCTAAATCGCTCTGATGACAAGGCAAAGTGTGTTGATAAGTTTACACACTATTACAATCACTTGAGAATTAGGCAATGGTTCTTAAACACTAAGTTCCTCCTGTCCACCATACCATCTATCATGTGAGATCTAACATCAAGGTAAAGATAAAAAACTATAAGGTTATTTAAAAAAACTTACTGTAGATCCATAGCAAATACTCTCAAAGTAAAAGCATATAGAGACAAAGTTATAAAGAAGGGTTGCCGCTAAAGACATGTTCCTGTAGAAATACACAGTAGCTGTGTTTTCAGTTAAAATTTGTTTCGCACCCTTAGTAGGGGTCTTTCCTTTATGTTGCTGAAATTTAATTGTAAATTAATAAACTATTCTTCGTATCTTGTAGTAGCTTGAGTTAAAATGATGATGACGTTAGTTGTGGCACAACGGCACAAGTGTGCATCTGTAAATGTGACTGATTGTGGATTTGATCCCAAAATTTTTGCTCTGGTATTGTGACAACGTGCGTCATTACGTTCCTTCACTCAACACACAATTTCAGAACTCCAAAATTCGGCAGAAAATATGGAACGGAGTGTCTTACCACTAGGTTCCCTCTACCTACCCTGCTGTTTGCGGGAAACAGGGTGAAGCTGATTATTTTTTAAAAATTTGGTCTTGATTTTACAGCCATTTTTATTAAGTATTTTATGTTTTTTTTTCTCTTACCGGCGCCATTCTATAGTTTTTTCCTCGCTTGCTTACCACGCCGAGCAGCAGCTTGGCGCCTTTGATTTACTCCCTGCTTTTAAAAAAACTAGGATCACTCCTAGTTTTAGGGCAAGCTTTCGTCCTAAAAAAATTTTGTTCTTAGCTAATGTTTGTTAGTGTCATATATAAAGTAGTATAAATTTATGTGTTGCCAAAGATTGTTATTTTAGAAGGTACTTATTTGCTTTGTTAAGTAATAAAGTGAATTTAAGTGGGTAAGCTTGAATTATGTATGACAAGTTTAATTCATTGTCAGGCTACTTAGCTAATACAATACTTATTGTGAACTCAGTGATTTTTTTACGTTACATATATAATAGTTAGCAATGGTTTTTCTACATTGCATTCATATTATTATATTTTATTTAAACTCCTTATTTGATTCCTTTAATTTATTACAATTTCAGTTATTTTATTAATATAATTATTATCATCCCTTTAGTATTTTTTTTATATATATATTTGTCTTCTTATATATATACTGAGTCCAGTCGTGGTGCAGGGGCACAAAGTGTGACTGTAAAACTGACTGGTTGTGGGTTCAATGCCCATTCGTGGAGATTGAAATATTTACTTAAATTTATATTTCTATTTCTTCGCTCTGGTGTCAAGGCAAAGTGCGGCATTGAGTTCTGCCACTCAGCATGCAATGCCTCCAGAATGTGGGGAACAGAGTGTCTTAACACTAGGTCCCTCTGCCTACCCTGCTGTGTGCGGGTTAAAGCATGAAGCTGATTTATTTATTTGATTCATTTTTATATATATTTGTCTTAATCTGTATGTTTAGGTAGTGAATCTAATGTTTCATGTATATATAATATTCTTTAATCAAATCTTTTTATAAAAAAATCTTTCTTTAAAAAAATCAATATAATAATTAACAAATTTTAATAATTTGTTAATTATTATTACGTTTTTAATTTAATAATTAACAAATTTTAATAATTTGTTAATTATTATATTGTTATTTTTGTATTGGATATTTTCATCAAGGTATAAAAAAGTTAAAAAGTAAATAATTTCAATCATTTCAATCTGCCCTAGTAGGAGCCAAGCCAAGAGACAGTTTATAAGTCAAGATATCTAACTGATAATGTAGGGTCCGCTGCCTTGAGACAAGCCAGTAGCCAAGCTGGCCTAAATTGGCTCATTTAGCGAGAGAAGCCTATATAAAAAAAACTGATAATGTTGTCAAAAATTTTAATAAAATATATTTGGCGATTTACATTTTTTAATTGCTTTTCTTAAATAGCTGTAGCTACAAAACGATCGCCAAACTCAAAAATATATTGTATACACAAAAGCTGCAACAATCAACATACTAGAGTAAATAACCAATTATATTTAAAACAAAACACCAAGTACGAAAGAAATGATAAAATTATAAAACAGGATAGGGTTACATACTTAGGAATAACAAATAATTCGCTTGCTAAACTAATTTTGGATATGAAATATAAAAACAACCAAGAAATACTTACCTAACGCACAGATAAAGTTTCCAATGCTTATACAAGATTGTATCACGTACTTTGAATATAGTTTTAATAATTAAAAGTGCCGCTTAGGGACACTAAATATGTAAGAAAAACTCCAATTTATAAATATTTAGGAGCCTGGTCAAGGATCAAGACCAAAGCAATAATGTTCAAATTGACAACTGCCCAGTCTATCCTACGTTGCGTCACGACAATTACTGAAAAGTCATTCATCTATGTGGCAAACGTTTAGAAATTATTAAAGCGTTTTAAAAATATAAAATAATAATTATAATTAAATATTTATTACTAATGTTGCTAACTAAATGTTAAAAATTATATTTTGTTACATTATACATTTTTTTTATGCAGATAAGCATCTTTAAAAAAAAATTCATGTATATTACACACTTTCGCTATACAAATATATTAGTTGATTAAAATAAATTTAGCAGGCCTATATTAAAATGTAAAAGTGAATGTTAAAAATAGAGAAAAAATATAATGTAAATAGTTTATAAGTCAATATAAAACTAACATATATTGTTAAGCGACCAAAAGAAATAAGAACATCTAAAAAAAATATATGCATATAATTTTTTTATAAGACAAACCACAAGAAAAATTCAATTATAAATATTTATTAAACTTAATGAAATTACATTATATTTTTACATAATTAAAACATTATATATTTAACATAGAATCAACGAAAAATAATAACATATAGATTTAAAATAAACAATCTTTAAGTAGTTAGAATTCGTGGTATAATTATTTTTTAAAGGTTCTAAAATGTATACGGTAACTATATTTATCATATTTTCTATCACAGTAGAGTTTATAAAGCGAGAATGTAGAACAAATTTTACTTCAGTGGTTGAATATTTTGCACTCGCAACTCGGAAATTGTTGAACTACCGAGTGAGAGAGCAATTTCGTTTAGTTTTATTGATTTTGAATGAATTGGTCTGAAATGCTAAACTGAGTGAAAAATCATAAAGTAACTGCAAATTACATTTAAGCAAAATCTGAATTGCAATCTTCGCGAAAATATGAAATTTGCCAGAAATCTTGTGTACAAACCTTGACCCTCAAATTAGAAACTTATTAGCTAAAAACTTTTGGTAGGTATACTGTCATTAAGAGATATTTAGTACAATTATTAAGTTTTCTTAAATATGTGCATTTTTTAAAATAATTCAGTACAGTGGCTTAAGGTATAAAAAAATGATGTGCAAATTGTTTGTTATTATAACTTTCTAACCCTAATTTAAACGTGTCACTAATATTCTAATTAGAAAAGCAAAGCGAATTGGAATGAAAAAAATTTTGCATTGCTTTTTTGGCGGCGATTGAGTTTAGCTTTATTTCTAAGCTAATCTTGATAAACCTTTAGTAAATATCGATGTTAAGTTGAATACAAATTGGGTAGAGTATTAGCATTTTATCAACAAAATCAAAGTATACACTGTGAATTAATCTTTATGTTATATATTTTAAAAGTATAGCATAAATTGTAATGTGATACATTATAAATTTAATTATGCGTTTTTAATTCACCTTTTTTATTTGCAAGGCAAATGTGTAAATTATGTGTACTGGCTGTGCTATTGTGATTGTGTATTATATATATTTATTATATTGTTTTATTTAAGATTTATTTTTTGTAACTTATAGATATTTAATATATGAATAATGTAATAATGTTTTCTGAATTAAGTTGATAATAATTTTAATAATGGCACAGTAGTGGCACAGCAACTGACTGCTAATGCATTATTTGTGGATTCAATTCCCTTTTGGGTAATAAATTGTTTGCATTTCCTCACTCTGAAACAAGACAAAACATATGATGACTTGAAATTTAGATGATTCTAGGCTCTATCTACCCTGCTATATGTGGAACAAATTTGATAGTATGAAGTTAAAAACAGTATATATATGGATATTATTTCATATTTTCTACAAAATTTTGCACTATCACTTTAATTTCAATTGACCTTTTCTTTATTTTAGACATATATAAATGATACAAGAATTTTACGATAGTTCAGATGAAGATGAAATGGAAAGCCAGTATCAAATAGACCCGGAATGTTCAGTGCTCACTTGGCCAGACCGAGATATGCATAACCGGTGCTGTGGTGGTAAAGCTTGGTGCATTAAGGTAAGTCTACCTTTTACTCTCATTATAACAAGATTTTGCCAGCTTTAGATTTTTTTTGTTGGTCATTATATTTTAATACAACCTTGTCCATTAGGACCTTGACAGCATCAAACTAATTACAATGATTGTAGTAACAGACAGTAAAAAACTAGACAAATGCAAGTCGGGCTCGCCCACTGAGCCACCACTTTTGATTCCCTTTATATTGTCAAAATATGCATTTTTTGCTATATAAGCAGCCATATCTGTATTTTTAGTAAATGTAGAAATACATTTTTTTTTCAAGGAAATCATGAGGCCATCTCTGAGTATATGTAATTCAACTCATTATCTCCAAGCATTCCTGAGATAAAGACTCTTGACAAACAGATAGACTGACAGACAACAGAGTGATCTTATTAGGGCTCTTTTTTTCTTATAAGGTACCAAAAATAAGGATTTTTTTCAGTTCCAAAAAATTAGGAATGTCTTTAAACTGTGCTCTTTCTGCCTAACCTGCTGTGTAAAAAGCGTGGGGCTAAGTAACAACTATAAATATAGTGATGCGGTGAATCAGAGTATGACCGTCAACTGTTCAACAATGTCAAATGCAACGGAGAAATTGCTTATATTTCAAGTCTTTGTTGTTGTTTTACTCACATAGACTAAAAGTGGTGAGTCAGCACCAAGTTTTCATGAAAAACGTGCCTTAGTTGTCACCTATTAACTCTTTATTAGTAAAATAGTACATTTAATTATAAAAATCTTTTCCTGTTGTGCTGTGTGCGAGAGATGCATAAAAATGAAACTTTAAATTCATGCTTTAGAGAGGTAGCTAGTGAGCACCAAACTCTACGGTCTCCGCATACCTCTTCTGTCCACTCCATTCCCATCAACCTCCTCAGCCATGTCCTGTGGGAGTAAGGAAATAATGTGCCCTCCGAGGTCAGCCAAATACTCTCCTTGCCTCTCTTACCACTTTTTATAAGAGTAATAAATAATTGTTGTACAATCAGTACAATATTACTTAACTAATAATAGAACTTGACCTTGCCTATTAATAAAAGCCAAAGCATAAAATTACACTATTCTTTATGTGAGTGTTAAAAGAAACTGAAATCTTTAGCTTTTTTAAAAATATGCCTCACCTTTTGAAAGAAATATCTTAGTAGCAATATCTATTCATGAGAAAATATGTATGCTATTATAGAAGTTGGAAATATGTTTGAAAAATAATGAACTATCTCACTTAACTATTCTCAATCAAAGGTTATTCGCTTGAAGAATAGAATTGAATAATATATATCATAATGTAGGAATTGTATGTTGTTTATTCGCATTGAATCTGAGTTTAAATTAAAATAAAACTGAAAAATATATATATATATATTTTTTTTTTTTTTTTTTTTTTCGCTTTAATCTTGCAATCAGTCATAGGACTATAAACAGATGTGATGGATGTTTGAAACTTTTAGGGGCACTGCTCCCATTGGAGCTATGGCCC